>CM059810.1:47039192-47281692 GCA_030435695.1 Brachymystax lenok tsinlingensis
GAGAGACAGATGTGTGCTGTGTGGAAAATATTTCTGGCCCCTCGCTGGTAACCATGGTATTAGCGGGGGGGGTGTGGCCAAACTCGGGCCATCTGGGCACGTCTGGTCAAACACACACACACACTCTGGAATGGAAACAGACACTTTTCTGCCTAGTCAGGTTGCGGTGGTGGTCAATGTTATCGACTTGCCAAGAGATGAACTTCCCCTGTCAGCCGATGACACATGACTGAGTGTGGGACAGACAAAAAACACGTGGCTATGGACACACAGACTTTTTCTTTGTCCCGCCCATCTATCCATCTATCGATCCGTCTGTCCGCCGTATGTCTGCCTATGTGTCCGTCTGTCCGTAGCCTACATTGATTTGTGGTTGTTTTCCCTCTCCCCACAGACGGTGGATAGGCCGAAGGACTGGTACAAGACCATGTTCAAGCAGATCCACATGGTTCACAAAGCAGGTGGGGAGATGTACAGTAGACTGGAGGAGACAGTACAGTGTGTCATTGCAGTATGTACGATCATATCCCACTTTATTTGTCCCATGCGCCTAATACAACAGGTGTAGACCTTACCGTGAAATGCTTACTTTGCAGTCTGTCATTCCTTGCTGTTCACCAAGACTGGTCAAACACCTGGGCTGTGTGTGTGTGTATGCATGCATCATGTATGTACACTATATATACAAAAGTATGTGGACACCCCTTCAAATTAGTGGATTTGGCTATTTCAGCCGCACCCATTGCTGACAGGTGTATAAAATTGAGCACACAGCAGCCATGCAATCTCCATAGACAAGCATTGGCAGTAGAATGGCCCCGTACTGAAGAGCTCAGTGACTTTCAACATGTCATAGGATGCCACCTTTCCAACAAGTCAGTTTGTCAAATGTATGCCCTGCTAGAGCTGCCCCGGTCAACTGTAAGTGCTGTTATTGTGAAGTGGAAACATCTAGGACCAACAACGGCTCACTCGCTAAGTGGTAGACTGCACAAGCTCACAGAACGGGACCGCCGAGTGCTGAAGCGCGTTAAAACCATCTGTCTTCGTTTGCAATACTCACTAACGAGTTCCAAACTGCCCTCGGAAGCAACGTCAGCACAAAAACTGTTCGTCGGGAGCTTGGGTTGAAATGGGTTTCCATGGCTGAGCAGCCGCACACAAGCCTAAGATCACCATACGCAATGCCAGGCATCGGCCGGATTGGTGTAAAGCTCGCCGCCATTGGACTCTGGAGCAGTGGAAACGCGTTCTGTGGAGCGATGAATCATGCTTCACCATCTGGCAGTCCGACGGACAAATCTTGGTTTGGGAGATGCCAGGAGAACGCTACCTGCCCCAATGTATAGTGTCAACTGTAAAGTTTGGTGGAGGAGGAATAACGGTCTGGGGATGTTTTTCATGGTTCGGGCCCCTTAGTTCCAGTGAAGAGAAGTCTTAACTCTAGACAGCTCTCTACTTCCAACGTTGTGGCAACAGTTTGGGGAAGGCCCTTTCCTGTTTCAGCATGACAATGCTCCCCCTGCACAAATCGAGGTCCATACAGAAACGGTTTGTTGAGATCGGTGTGGAAGAACTTGACTGGCCTGCACACAGAGCCTTGACCTCCACTCCATCGAACACCTTTGGGATGAGTTAGAATGCCGACTGCGAGCCAGGCCTAATCGCCCAACAAGTCCACACAGCAATGTTCCAACATCTAGTGGAAAGCCTTCCCAGAAGGGAACACACTTGTGTTTGTGTGTGTGGGTTTCTCTCGGTGTGCCCTTGTTGAGCCAGAACACTACAAATCCAGAGAGAGAGAGAGAGAGAGAGAGAGAGAGAGAGAGAGAGAGAGAGAGAGAGAGAGAGAGAGAGAGAGAGAGAGAGAGAGAGAGAGAGAGAGAGAGAGAGAGAGAGAGAGAGAGAGAGAGAGAGAGAGAGAGAGAGAGATCTAATCGAACCTGCAGATGCACTGCTGCGATCTCTGCTCCGTTGTGTGGTCTTCACCAAATCAAATAGTCAGTACAAGGAATATTTGTTCTTGACAAAGCACACACACACACAGCTTATTGTAGTTCTCAAAGGATATCTTCAATAGTCAGCCCTTCGTTCTCCAGGGCCCTTATACTTTGATCTTCAGTATTCACCCTGCTGATAAGCTACCTAGGGAGCCTTCATTTGCCCACTGAGGTTTTCCCTGAGACGGGCAGAATATTTCTGCAGTGATGAAAGTAGGGAATCTGTATGTGTGTGCACAAATGGATGCAGGGAAAAGGGTACTCTCAGCAGGGTGTGTGTGCATGTGAGTATGTGTGTTCTGCTCACCTTCCTCCGTGTCTCTACAGATGACGACTATGCCGACACGTGCCACGCCACATACACTGTCATCGGTAAGAGCGGTAAGGGTCTCGAAGATCTCTTTTTGAAGATTCAAATGAAATGCTACTGGTTTGTCACGTTGTCCTGTGTTCAAACACCTTACAAGAATACTTCATTTACGACCCCCTTCTCTCTCTTTCAATTTTCCCTCCCCATACTTTCTCTCTCTCTCTCTCTCCCTCTCTCCCCATCCTCTCTATCTTCTGTCTCTCTCGTTCTCTTCTTCCTCCCCTTTTCTCTCTATTTCCCCCAGACACATATGGTCAGTCCTCCAACCCCACCATGGCCTACCCTCCCCCAGGACACAAACATACCGGCCCCTGGCCAAGAGCCCGTCGGACAGCGGAAGCCCCGGGACCTTTAGGGAGCCCTCCCCCGTGCCTCCGCCACCCCGCCACCCCCGCCCATGCCCTCCCTCCTCCAGCTGAGGTCCAGAGACAGCGACCGGGAGCGAGACTCGCCCGACACCATGTAAGACACACCGCGGTCTGTTTTTTTTATTTTTCGCTTGGTCCAAGACCAATGGCTAGTTAGTCTGCATCTTAGGCTTAGACTTAGGCCTAGTCTGCAATGTAGGCCTGGACATGGGCCTTGGACCTCGACCTAAGCTTAGTCCTTACCTAGGCCTAGTCCCTTGAGACCCTCACCTTAGGGGTTACCTTAGCCCTAGAGCCTAGACCTAGAGCCTAGCCCTAGAGCCTAGCCCTAGAGCCTAGACCTAGAGCCTAGACCTAGAGCCTAGCCCTAGAGCCTAGACCTAGAGCCTAGACCTAGGCGAGTGGTGTTCTTTTGACCTAATCTTAAACTAGGTCCAAGATCACACTGATGTCTTTATTTCTGTATTTATTTTTACCAGGAGTCAGTGGGGCCCTCCCGATAGGAAAGTGGACACTAGAAAGTACCGCGCTGAACCCCGGAGTATCTTTGAGTACGAGCCCGGGAAATCATCCGTTCTGGAGCAGGAGAGGCCGGTGAGTGCCCAAAAAGCACGTCTGTCACTTTTTTTTATTACCCTACATCAGGGTGTCAAACTCAATTCCTAGAGGGCCATGTGTTTGCTGTTTTTTTGTTATTCCCTTTCAATTGGTGTCCAATTAGACTGCCGGAAATAAATACATTCATCCGACAACCAGGTGAGGGGAGTTCCTAACTAATCATTAACTGATCAATCAACTACGAGGGAGGAGCGAAAACTCGGCCCTCCAGGAAGCCGCTGACGCTCGGCCCTCCAGGAAGCCGCTGACGCTCGGCCCTCCAGGAAGCCGCTGGCGCTCGGCCCTCCAGGAATTGAGTTTGACACCCCTGGCCTGCATTGTCATTATCCAAGCCATTTAAAACTCCATTACCCATGATCACCCTCTACAGCATCCTTGGTTCCTAATAAGTGAGTGCTCTCCAACTCTGTCTTGGAGAGCTAAATTGATGTGTAGGATTTTGTTCCTGCCCAGCATGAATACACCCGATTCCAGATATTAAGGTCCAGAGTGTATCAGAGGCGTGTTTAGAGCTGGGTTGGAACAAAACCCTCTACACACAAAGGCTCTCTGTCTACAGGAACAGAGTTGGAGACCCCTGACCTACGCTCTAGGAAGAAGCCTTTTGAGGTGCTGTACCTGACCCATTAGGGGGATAAACACATTTCTATTACGTGTTCTGAAGTGGTCGAACTGACTGCTATTTTGGACTGATATGCTTGTTAAGGTTGAGTAGGAAAGCGATTCTATAATAGTGGTAATTTTAAGCTCGAGGGGGATGTATCCTCGCGATGGTGTATTTTTAGAAAGGTAATGGCTTTTGAATATGAATGACATTGATGCTCTTTTAGAGAACCTTTTAACATTATGTTACAGCCTTACTTTTAAATTGAATTGATTAAATTGATTAAATAACTTTTTTCCCTCATCAATCTACACAAAATACCCCATTATGACAAAGCGAAAGCAAGTTTTAAACTCTAAATTGAGCTCGGGTGCATCCCATGTTTCCATGGATCATCCTTGAGATGTTTCTACAACTTGATTGGAGTCCACCTGTGGTAAATTCAAATGATTGGACATGATTTGGAAAGGCACACGCCTGTCTATATGAGGTCCCACAGTTGACAGTGCATGTCAGAGCAAAAACCAAGCCATGAGGTCGAAGGAATTGTCCGTAGAGCTCCGAGACAGGATAGTGTCAAGGCACAGATCTGGGGAAGAGTACCAAAACATTTCTGCTGCATTGAAGGTCCCCAAGAACACAGTGGCCTCCATCATTCTTAAATGGAAGAAGTTTGGAACCACCAAGACTCTTCTTAGAGTTGGCCACCTGGCCAAACTGAGCAATCTGGGGCGAAGGGCCTTGGTCAGGGAGGTGACCAAGAACCTGATGGTATCTCTGACAGAGCTCCAGAGTTCCTCAGTGGAGATGGGAGAACCTTCCAGAAGAACCACCATCTCTGGGCACCTCACCAATCAGGCCTTTATGGTAGAGTGGCCAGATGGAAGCCACTCTTCAGTAAAAGGCACAGGACTGCCCGCTTGGAGTTTGCCAAAAGGCACCTAAAGGAATCTCAGACCATGAGAAACAACATTCTCTGGTCTGATGAAGCGTCACGTCTGGAGGAAACCTGGCACCATCCCTATGGTGAAGCATGGTGATGGCAGCATCATGCTGTGGGGATGTTTTTCAGTGGCAGGGACTGGGAGACTAGTCCGGATTGAGGGAAAGATGAACGGAGCAAAGTACAGAGAAATCCTTGATGAAAACCTGTTCCAGAGTGCTCAGGACCTCAGACTGGGGTGAAGGTTTATCTTCCAACAGGACAACGACCCTAAACACACAGCCAAGACAACGCAGGAGTGACTTCGGGACAGGTCTCTGAATGTCCTTGACTTGAACACGATCGAACGTTTCTGGAGAGACCTGAAAGTAGCTGTGCAGCAACGCTCCCCATCCAACCTGACAGAGCTTGAGAGGATCTGCAGAGAAGAATGGGAGAATCCGCAAATACAGGTGTGCCAAGCTTGTAGTGTCATACCGAAGAAGACTCAAGGCTGTAATCGCTGCCAAAGGTGCTTCAACAAAGTTCTGAGTAAAGAGTCTGAATAGTTATGTAAATGTCATATTTCCATAGATTTTTTTTAAATTATAAATTAGCCAAAAAAATGTATTGCTATGTCATTATGGGGTATTGTGATGTCATTATATGGTATTGTGTGTAGATTGATTAGGAAAAAACAATTTAATTCATTTTAGAATAAGGCTGTAACGTAACAAAATGTGGAAAAAGTCAAGGGGTCTGAATACTTTCCAAAGGCATTGTAGGCCTAGAAGCAAGCTTATATTTAGATTTTCATGAAGTGTACCCATTTTAATGTATTTCAACAGACATTGTTCACTCCTTTTTAAATGGTTTCCATTTCATGCAATCACCTTCCTGATGCTGTCAAACTAAAGCGGAGGTGTTGTGCCCAAATAAAACAATTGTGTAGGCTATAAACAAGGGGAAATAATGTCTAGATGCTTTTTATAGTGGAGATCAAGTTAATGAATTGGCTGGCTGGGCTGATGGGACAGTGGATGCGCAGGGAATTCTCTGATGGAACAGAAAACAAGATGCCATTTTTTTCGTCAAAGGCTTACCTGTGCTCAACTGTTTATTTAGTATGGCTTAGAACGCGTCTCAACCAATCACAATTCTTGTTTTGACCAACCCGTTGTAGAATACATTTTTTATATAATTTACTTTTTCTAGGGTTTCCTTTATAAAGCATTTCAGTGACTTAAAAAAAAAATAATGAAATGGACCACGAAGGCAAAGGGTTGGAATCTTCTTTTCATTCTCCCTATCTGTGTCACCCATTGTATTGGTGAGGCTGGGGCTATTTGCTACATGGAATTGAGGGCAAGAGGTGAAGCGAGGTTGTGTATTGTTTGAGATGGACTGGCCAATCCTCCTCCTGGAGATCCTGTCGCCGTGCAGGGTTTTGCTCCAACCCTGTTGTAACCCACATGATTCGGTTTGGAGCGACGTCTTGCAGGAGGGTAGCTCTCCAGGAGGAGGGTCGGCCACCCACGTGCTTGTCTGCCTGCTCTGTGGACTTGAGGGTGATTGGTTAGGAGAAAGAGAGGGAGGTTAAGGAGGAGGGGGATGAAAGAGAGAACTCTTCTGAAGATAAGGACGTTTAGCTTAAAGCAGTCAAAAAAACGTGTTTAGTTTCTGCAATCATTAACATGATTTTCCTATGTTTATATATATATATGTTTCCACACTATGAGGTTGGAATAAAACTGGGAAATTGTAGAAATTATGATAATGCCCTTTTAGTGTAATAGCTATTTGAAAAGGCTGCCTGAAATTTCTGCTTGTTTTGGTGGGATGGAGTTTTGGCCTGCCTGGTGACATCACCAGGTGGTAAATGAGTTAATAGACCAATAAGAAAAGAGTTCCAAACCTCTGCCAATAACAGTTCGCTTTCAGTTTTCCCCTCCCCACTCAGACCACTCCCAGAAAGCCAGCTCAATTCTTGCTTGAGAAATTGCTCTTCGCTAAGAAGCTATTTTTGTAAAAAAAAATTACCATTTTAATTGAAAACAGTCACAGTATGGTACTTAATTGTTACCCAGAAATGATTTGATGTTGAGATAAAAACGGTTGTATTGTCCCTTTTAATGCCTTTAGACAGGGTTCTCCAGAACCACATCGCTTCTTCCCGAACGGGCACCCAATTCCCTATAGCAGTGTTATTCAAAGTCTGGGTCAACTGCCCCATAGGGCAGGGAATAGGGAGCCATTTGGCACACAGCCTGATGTGGGAATGAATCCAGGTAGAGCACAGGGAGAGGAGAGGAAATATCACTAAGTCAGGGAAGTCTGTAGTGCAGGGTGAGCTATAGGATCCCTAATGCATCCCAACTACACTGTCTCTCTCCCTGTTTCTCTCGAAGAAAGCCACGTAAACCATGTTTCTGGCCTTCCACACATCCCCTTCGTGTGTGTGTGTGTGTGTGTGTGTGTGTGTGTGTGTGTGTGTGTGTGTGTGTTTCTGGTCGTGGTGTGGGTCTCCAGATGGAAAAACTAGTTCACACACATCCACGGCTCTGTCTGGATATGGCCTTCCATAAAGAAGGCTATTATTAACATCTCGTGGTCCACTTCTTGGATTGTAGTCTGATCACTGCCAGTGAGAGCAATGACTGGAAGTCTGTGGGTAGCTACTAGCATGCTAGCAGATACTGTATCCATAGACTTCCAGTCATTGCGCTAACGCAAGTTACCGTTGACTCAAAAAACTACCTCTAAAATTCCTTCACACTGGACTCCGAGACCTAAATATGGCATCACATGTGTTCATCTGACTCATTGCCAAAATCCCAAAGTATCCCTTTAAATAGCTCCTATTTAAAGGGCTCAGCTGAGCCAGCTGGTAAAAGTCGCCGGTGTTCTGGCCTTGTGGCATGAAGTAGCCAGAGGGGGCTGGCTGGTTGACCTCTGTAGACGTCTGGTGCTCTACTTTCTTCTGGGCTCGGCCCACACAGAGCCGCCTCCCGTTCAGCTCATTCATATTCATTTTATCGACCGCCTAAGGAGGTCAGATATACCCCAATTAGACACAGAGATATTAGTGAGACTACACTCTCCTCCACAGTACAATTCACCTCTTCCTAAGCTAAAGTAGCTGATTTTGCAAGTCCAATACAACGAGCACTTCCAAGATCGCCAATAAAAGTGGGCAGCCTTTCGCCCAGCAGCTCATAAACTACATTTCCCAGTAGACACTGGGGTGGTAAATGTCACAGCCAGTCTGCAGTGTGCTGGGCACTGCAGTTGAATCACTCCTCTGCTCCAAGGTAAACCTCATTGAAAGTGACTGAGGAATAAGCCCCAGGACTGGTGTGTAGGAGTCGTTCTAGCACGCTGTAGTCCTTCAGGAGAGGAGGTGGGAGAGCGAGAGTTCCTGTATGTTCAGTTATGGTGAGTTTTGCTCCAGGTATAAAAGTTAACTTTAATATTAAGCTTAGAGTACAGAGTATTGGGCAGAGTACACGGTGAAGGTTTAAATGAGACTTGTAGAAAGAATCCAGCCAAATATCAGTTAAACCAACGTTACTTTTCTACCTCACTCTGGGCCATGTTCAGCAGGATGCAGTGGTGTGCAGCAGGATGCAGTGGTGTGCAACGTTTAGTTCAGCAGATATGGTGCTGTTCTGAACAGTTGAATGTTGCGATTGTAATTTCCCAGAGGGCGATTTTGTATGATGTGCTGCACAAGTTTATATTTCAGAATGGCCATAACCATATTGATCAGGCCACACGCCGCCACACCCACCAAACGAGAGCAAACGAACCTTCGAAGACTGTCGAAGAACAGCGCACACAAACGTAATTGCGCTCAGCAGGACCTAACGTTTTGAAACGTTCAGATAGAAATATGCTTTGTAGAACAAACGTGCCTTTCTGACATGTAGAATAAGGAATCACGTTGGCTCTATTCATGGAATTTCTATCTGCCGAAATGAACCAGGGTTGCCCTCTGCTGGAGTAGTTTAAATGTTACAACACTTTTTCTGCTCTGGTTTGGTTTGGTGCTTTATAGTGAGTGACTGGTGAGGAGAGCATGTGTCACATACTAAAGGCAGCAAAGACACTTTTCATACCGGACTGTTCAACAGATGGTGACTCAGTTTAGCTTCTTAGCCTCAGGACACTTTATGAGCTAATGTTATATCTTTAGCAGTCAGCACTCAATTTAATTGACCATTCTCCTTCAACCCATTCAACTTTTTATCAGTTTTTCCATTGTTCGAATGAGAAATATGAAAAGTAACCAAGTAAAATGAATTGCACATCAATACTTTCTATTTGATAAGCGTCATAGTTCGGGTGTAGGGGTGTGTTCCCTGGTTAGAAACACTGTTTTTGTCTCTTTACCCTGGTGTTAAACTCTCCATCTGGACCCACTCTTCTTTACCCATCATCCCCTGCAGCTTTGTGCTGCACATCCTATCCTATAACCATGAGATCCATATTTCTCTCTGTGCTTTCTGTTCCTCCTCTCTCTCCCTCCCTCTTTCTCTGTCACCCTCCGTTCTCTCCAGACCTATAAGCTAAACCCAGATGACATAGATTTAGAGAACGAGCCTTGGTATAAGTTCTTTTCCGAGCTGGAGTTCGGCCGTCCGGTAAGTGAGGGTCCGTAACTCCCACCACGGCACCCCCCCGCCTTAGGTATACCCCTCTCCCTCCACTCCCCTCTACCCGTTCAGTCTTCACCCCACTGTAGCTGGGTGGGAATAATGTAGTCCAGGAGTCGTCTAACTCTCGGACTGGAGAGCTAGTGGGTTTGCAGGCTTTTGTTCCAGCCCAGCAGTAACACGCCTGATTCAACAAAAGGCTTTGTTTTATTTCGCAACGCAGCACTAACGCATAATCGGTCTTCAGTCTGGACAGAGACTGGCCGAATCAGGTCAGGTGTGTTAGTGCTGAGTTGGAACAAAAGCATGCGTGCCAGTAGCTCTCCAGGAGCGGAGTCTGGGGTCCTTCCTGTTGTAGTTGCTTCGGCATGCTGTGCTGGGTGCTGTGGTGGTCGCCTGTTGTGTGTGGCTCCTTGTGACTGGTCTTCTTGTGTCTCTGCGTCTCGGTGAGTTGGTTTTGTGTAGTGTGGCCATCTCGTTATCAGCTGGCCTTGCGACACGTTGAAAGCTCGAAACACTGCAAAACAAAACGGAAGTCCCAAATTAATATGGATTGGTCCTCTTTTATCAGGAAAATCCTCCTACAAAAGGGGGACCTTTTTTCCTACATTGTATAATGTCCTATTTTTCACGAACAAAATGCAGGTTCTTTTGCAGTGTGTGCTTACCGTTGTTGATAAGCTAGTGGAGCAGCCGGTAGAACTGAGCAGAACAGAGATCAATCGAAATAACATGCTAATTCAAATCGACAAATGAATCATCAGCATCTGGTCAGAGCATCGTTCTGCACCGTTCTTCACGTTCCTCTTCTATGGTGTAGCTTGTGTGGTTTCTTTCTGTCTGCTAGTGTAGACATTTTGGTTCCTAACCCTTCTCCCAAAGTGTCAACTCGTTCACTCCTCCTAAACTTTAGGCGACCGTAAGGGATTAAAGGTATTGGATTGGTTAAAACTTGGGCTGGATGGAGTTTCCCGTGTTCCACCATATTCCTTGCACCAGTCCCATTCCTTTGAAAGTCCATGAGAGGATGTGTACAAGTGCACACTTTGTGGAGAAGGGAGAGAAACACTCTGTTTGTTCTAAGTCGGTCTGTTGTTGGGTCGAGGAAATTGACTTATTCGGGATTGTTCAGCTAGAAATGCGGTCTAGAAAAGACACGACTCTGATGTCATGCAGAATAAGGAATGATCCGATTTCTATACCACATTTCTAGCTGTAATAGTCTTTATGTTGCACTCTGACCCCACCACTGAATAAACCCTAGACAACATAGAAAAGGTTCCTTAATGCGCATGGCTGGAGGTTAGATTTGAGAGGGGATGGTTCCACCAATGTCATGTTTTAGCTAGTCCGTCTCCACAACCGAATCACTGCTCTAACGTGCGCCTTTTCACTCTGCTTTCTGCCTCTTGCTCTCACAATCTGCATGTGTGTGTGTTGCTTTGTGGTTATGGGTTTGTAGATGTGCCTAGCAGTAGTGAGTGTGTGTTGGAGCTCACATAATGTACTAGATCTGTTCAAATTGGCGTAATCATAACTGCAATGTGTGTTTGTGTGAATAATATGCATTTGCTTTGTGTGTGTGTGTGTGTGTGTGTGTGTGTGTGTGTGCAGCGTGTCTGAAACTCGTCAGTCTTCAGTTCCTCTGTGCTCTAACGGATGTCACTTTCCTCTCTCCGCCTTGTTTTCTCTCCCCATGACGCCACTGCCTCTCCTCCACCACTCCATCTTCACCTCCTCCTCTTCCTCCTCACCGCTGCTTGGGGCTCAAGCCTCCTAAAAAACGTCTGGATTATAATCCAGACATCTGCCCTCGCCGACTCACCGAGGTAAACATTGGCATTCATGGCATTCATCAGCGTTGTGGGAATGGGAGGATTGGGTGGGAGTTGAATAGCCTGGTTCCAGATAATTCTGTGCTGTTTTGCCAACTCCTTGTCACGCCAAACTCGTTAGGCATGACTAAGGCTGCAAAATCCTAGTAATTCTTCCCAATTTCCAGTTTTCCAGAAATCCTGGATGGAAGATTCCTGGAATATCGAGGGAATAAGCTGGAAATCCGGGAATCCTCTAACCAGGATTTTTGGAAAACTAGGGAATTTTGGGAAAGAGACCCTAGGCACGGCAATTCCATAAGGAGTTGGCAAGAGCGTACAAACAGAGGCTAAGAGTTTAACGCAAACCTTGCTAGTCAATTGTGGTCTTAAATTGCTTTATTACTGATCTCTACATGTTGTGTGATTTGGATGAAAAGGACCAGACTTACTGTGACAATACATTTTATTAGGCTAACTTATGTCGACACAGGCACAATGTGTACCTACATTGTAATTCCACTGTACCTATGTAACTAGATGACTGATGGGGACAGTCATATGTCATTTTTCAGTCATAGCCATGTCTAGTATTGCATCTTAAACTGCCTGTATTTACAATGGACTCAATTCAGTGTGTTATTACTAGGTAGAAACCGGGTGGTTCCAGCCCTGAATGGTGATTGGCAGTTCTAATTATGTTGCTAACCAGTTTATAATAGCAATAAGGCACCTCAGGGGTTTGTGGTATATTGCCAATATACCACGGCTAAGGGCTCTATCCAGGCACACCACGTTGTGTCGTGCCTAAGAGCAGCCCCTAGCCGTGGTATATTGGTCATATAGCACACCTCCTCGGGCCTTATTGCTTAAATATAATAGCATAAACAGTACTGCTCTTATGTATTTCCAATATAGTTGTGAAAAACATACTCTAATCATGATCTCTCTCTTGTCTATCAATTTATCTCTCTCTCTCTCTCTCTCTCTCTCTCTCTCTCTCTCTCTCTCTCGCTATATCGCAATCTAATTGATCTGTTGGCAGCTTATTATGGATGTGAATCTCAAGACTATAAATTGTAAAGGTTCCTATCAACCCATGTATATCATGTCAGATGTAAAGCTCATACTTGAGTAGGTAAAGCTTTGGGATTCAATATGTATCTGCTGATCTAGGATCAAAACGAATAAGATGATATGGACAGAGAGGACCT
Source organism: Brachymystax lenok tsinlingensis (assembly GCA_030435695.1). Classification (NCBI taxonomy): domain Eukaryota; kingdom Metazoa; phylum Chordata; class Actinopteri; order Salmoniformes; family Salmonidae; genus Brachymystax; species Brachymystax lenok. Next base: position 47,051,758 of record CM059810.1, read on the forward strand.
GATCCTAGATCAGCACAGGGCTCAGGTCTGTAGCATAGGGTAGAAACTGCTGCACTTTATGCTTTGTTACCACGTGGAGCCAATCCTATGATCCAAAGAGTCCATTTCGGGTCTTAATCTCAAAGCGTGAAAGAGTGCCTCTCTCGCTCTCCCCTTTAGGGCTTCACTTCGCTCGTGCCCTTTCTCCCTCCTGAAAGAACCCCTCAAACAGACCAAGGTCAGAGTTCAACAGAATCAGCGGTCACAGCTCTCAGCGCCACCGGTAGGCCCATCCGAGCTTCCATACGCACGCCATGTGGAATCTACCTCCTTCATGCCGTCAGCCGGGGAAGCGTTTTGAGCGTGGCGCCGCGTCGGTAGCGGCGGCGTGCGAGCTGAGCATTGTGTTTACCACTGCCTCCACCAGCCTTTGTTCGTGCGGCACTCACTCGTCCTCTCCCTCCCTTTTGTTGTCTGCCCTCTTTCAGACGTCGCTGTACCTCACTCCGACTGCTGACCGGGTTCCAGAGAGGCCTGCGAGGTGAGTCTTCAATTCCCTCCCTCCCTCCCTCTCTTATTCTCTGCATCGCTCTCTCCCCCTCCTCCCTCTCGCTCTCTTTCTTTCACACCAGCAGTAGGCTATGTAGTGTAGTGTAGCAGCGTTTCAAACTCTCTCTCTCTCCTCTCTCTCTCTCTCTCTCTCTCTCTCTCTCTCTCTCTCTCTCTCTCTCTTCCTCATATTATCTCCTTCACAAGGACACTGTGTTTTATAGCTCTGTTGATTAAACAAACGTCGGTGTGGGTTTGTGTCAATGTGTGTGTGACGGGTGACTCTCCACACACACACACACACACACACACCCTGCCCAACCCTGCATAAATTATTCACTCAGCCTATTGATTCTGTCCTTCAACCCTGTCCCTCTACTCCTCCCATTCCCTTTCACCGATGCTAGGCTCAATCAGTTCGATTTGCTCCGAGTGAATGGGATGCTTGAAAAGAGGATGTTATTCATGGAAGACTGACTGGGATTGTATTCAGTGTAGTTGAAAGTCTAGTAGCCTGGTTAACCCATACTAGAAGTCTTGATCTTAAGGCTTGAAAAAAAAATTGAAATTCAATTAGGCAGTTGAGAGTTAGATTGGGAGAGGTTTACATATAGGAAAGGCACAGCCAGTCGGCCTAACCCGGGCTCGACTCTCTCGTCGCCAGGGGTCATGTGTAGTCCGGAGTCGGCTCAGGTCTAGGGCATTTTAATGTGAATTGAATTGTCGGTGATTCTGTTTTCATGAATTAGTCAACTTAGCTTTGTTCTTTTAAAGGTCTATTTTCACGCTTTCTTTTGTTCCTTGTTAAGGGTCTCTTTGTTGAAGCACAAAAGGGCGATGAACACTATTATACCAGAGGGAATTATAACCTGGGATATTATATGATCTGGGTCAAAGGAACAATCTGTAATGTTTCCGTCATATTAAATATTCATTGAAGTGTGAGAGTAGTTTGCATACATTTCCCAACGTGTCTTGTTTTGTTCCAAACAAAGTGGTGGGGCTGTCGTTGGGCTGAAACACAGGCCCCTTTCGAATTATTTGAGAACTTACTTCCTCCCTTGAAGTTTATTTTATTTATTTATTTCACCTTTATTTAACCAGGTAGGCAAGTTGAGAACAAGTTCTCATTTACAACTGCGACCTGGCCAAGATAAAGCAAAGCAGTTCGACACATACAACAACACAGAGTTACACATGGAGTAAAACAAACACTCAGTCAATAATACAGTAGAAAAAACAAATCTATATACAAAGAGTGCAAATGAGGTAAGATAAGGAAGGTAAGGCAATAAATAGGCCATGGTGGTGAGGTAATTACAATATAGCAATTAAACACTGGAGTGATAGATGTGCAGCAGATGAGTGTACAATTAGAGATACTGGGGTGCAAAGGAGCAAGATAAATAACAGTATGGGGATGAGGTAGTTGGATGGGCTATTTACAGATGGGCTATGTACAGGTGCAGTGATCTGTGAGCTGCTTTGACAGCTGGTGCTTAAAGCTAGTGAGGGAGATAAGTGTCTCCAGCTTCAGTGATTTTTGTAGTAATAACTGATTTAGAAATAATGACTGAACAGGTGACAGACTGTGGAATGTGGCTTTAAAACCGTGTCTTCTATCACTTTATGTTCCAGTGCTGCCGGTGACTACAGGAAGAGGAGGAAGTCGGAGCCGTCAGGTGACCAGGGCAAGAACCAGGTCTCCCCAAAACCACCGGACCCTTACAGAGGCAGCAGCACACTGAGGAAGCCAGCCATCCGCTCCTCCCCCTCCTCCCCCTCCAGAGTCAAAGGTACACACACACACACATATACACACACACACACACACATACATATATATATACACACACACACACACACACACACACACACACACACACACACACACACACATATATATATATATACACACACACACACACACACACACACACACACACACATATATATATATATACATACATACATACATACATACATACATACATACATACATACATACATACATACATACATATATACATACATACATAATGTACATATATATATATATATATATATATACATACATAATGTACATACATTCACAAACACTGGACCCCTACAAAGGCAGCACACTGAGGAAACCTGCCATCCACTCCTCCCCTTCCAGAGTCAAAGGTACACAGCACACACACACACACACACAATGCAAACAGAGGGACGTATGTACACACACACACTCACACATACATAGGCATATGCACACACTAGATCCCTATAGAGCCTGTACCCTGAGGAAACTGGCCATGAATGAGAAACCCATAAAGGATACACACACACACACACACACACACACACACACACACACACACACACACTCTCCTCCGATGTATAAGCATTCTCAAACACACACACACACACACACACACACTCTCCTCCGATGTATAAGCATTCTCAAACACACACACCCACACACACTCAATCTTAACAACCAATCCCTTGTAGATGTACAAGCATTCATAAACACACGAGCGCGCACACCCACCCACGCACCGACAGCAATAAGACCGTACACAAGCCCAACGAGAGACAAATCTCCTCTTCTCACGCTATGCTGAGGACCTCTTCCAGGTCAAGGAGCATCCAACCCAGTCTAAATAGCCTTGTGTCGACACCGTAAACACACAACCATGTCCCACGAGCTAATGGGAACGTTCTAACTCCGTGCTTCTCAATCCAATTCAGGGGGTGCACGTTTTTTGTCCTAGCCCAGCGCTAACATATGGAAGAAATCTGCTAGGATTACAGGCTAACGCTAACGCATGTCCCAAACAAATAACCACTGTAACCGCTCCGTTGATTAGTCGATTCAGGAGTGTGAATACACGCCCCCCCCAGGAATGGATTTGGAAACAAAGTCTGTTGTGTAGTGTCTAATTCCATTCATTATGTTCACAGGTTTCCTCTCTCATAGTGGGGTGACCACAGAAAAGATGAGCGGTACTGTTTTGTCATTTTCTTTTTTTTCTTATCTGCCTTTGTCAGTTGTACGTCTGTTTCTGTTGCATGTATACTGACAAAACATTAAGAACACCTTCCTGATACTGAGTTGCAGCCCCTTTTTGTCCTCAGAACAGCCTCAATTTCGTCGGGGGGGAATGGACTCTACAAGGTGACGAAAAGCGTTCCACAGAGATGCTGGCCCCATGTTGACTCCAATGCTTCCCACAGTTGTGTCCAGTTGTCTGGATGTCCTCTGGGTGGTGGACCATTCTTGATACACAATGGAAACGGTTGAGTGTGAAAACCCCCAGCAGCGTTGCAGTGTCTTGCCCATTCACCCTCTGAATGGCACACATACGCAATCCATGTCTCAAGGCTTAAAAAATCCTTCTTTAACCTGTCTCCTCCCCTTCATCAACACTGATGGAAGTGGATTTAACAGGTGACATCAACAAGGAATCATAGCCTTCACCTGGATTCACCTGGTCAGTCATGGAAAGAACAGGTGTTCTTAATGTTTTGTGCACTGTGTACAGTATATCGTGAAAAGGATGTGAGGTATGTAAATCTCTTCCGTCTCTCTCTCCACCGTTGCGCTCTGTGTTTGGCACAATGGAACTGATGTTCAAGTGCTCCGTTTTAGTTTTTCTCTCGTTCTCACCCCCTCTCAACCATTGCATGATGAAGGCTACAGTATGTTCTATTTCTCCCTCTTCATTTCTTTATCTCCTCTTCCTCTCTCCGTGGTTAATATCCTCTCCTCCTCTTTTCCTCTCTACCACGCTGCTCTGGTTTATGGGATCGTCTGAAAGGTGCGGACGCGTGCGACATGACCTCCTCCCCCCTTTTGAGCTCTTCCCCGGGCCCGTACCTTCACTCCCCTCTCTCCCCCATGCCCTCCAACCTCGCCCACCGTCGCTACGACGACGATGCCAACCCGGAGGCCGCCTCCTCGCCCCTCAAGCGCGTCACCTGCTCCAAGAATGGCTGGCAGACGCGGCGGCAGGATGCCGGGACATGGAGCAGCGCCGAAGACGCGCCGCCCTCACCCGCAAAGCTGAGGTCTCGTAGCTGTGACAACCTGCTCAACGACGGGCACTCGGGTGGCACCGGCGGGCACAAGGCTACCCGTTCGGAGAGCGCCGGGTCACTAGTATTCGACAACCCATTGGGGCAAACCGAATCGTCCTCTACCCGCTCCTTGCCTCGCCCGCACCGGCGACGTGCCCACGACGCACCAGGCTTCCTGAAGCTCTACCGCAAGATGCACCACATCGACCGCGCCCAGCTGCTGCCCTCTGACGTCATCCGCTCGGTCCGTGCCCGCATCCTGGAGCTGGAGCGCCAGCCGCACCTCTTCCCCCGAAAACTCTCCCCTTGGGGGCCGTCGTGGGGCCTGGAGGTCCCACGCGATACGGTGCCAACACGCATCTCCACATACGAGCAACTCATCCAGAAGTCCAAGTCCATGCCCGACTTGGGAGATGGCGAGGTCCCGTCTGGTGCAACCACACCCGGCGGCAGTAGTAGCGGGGGAGGAGGCGGCGGGGGCAGGGAGACACCCGGGTACCTCAAACGCCGTTTCTCCATTGAGTCTCTGCTAGAAGAGGACATTAACAACGGGAACGGGAACGGGACCTCTCATCACGCTTTGGACCACCATCACGCTCACCAGGGGGCGAGGAGCCCGCCCGAGGGTCAGCCCCGCCTCGCCCTGGACCCCCACGATTTCCCCGACCCCCTCGTTTATCAACGCTCTGCTGTCCCGGGGGCCGAGTACTCTGAGTCGGAGCAGGATGCAGCCGCCTCGGACCTCAGTGACTTTGTCCATGTCGAAGGATCCTCCTTCTGCAGCGAGAGTGACTTCGACCACTGCTCTCTCACCTCGTCAGTCGAGAGCTTCTACGGCCCCTCCTCCCACCGCCACCGCCACAGCCACCACAACCCCAGTCATCAGTCTCTCGGTCAGGGTCAGGGCTACCAGCACCGTCACCTCATCAGCTCGTGTAAAGGACGCTGCCCGGCCTCCAACACCCGCTTCACCACAATGCTGCGCCACGAGCGGGAGCGAGCCCGCCAGGAGCTCCGGCAGAAACCCCCCCAGACACAGCAAACCAGACACGGGGGAAGGGGAGGGAGCGGAGGGGACCACCATGCCCTACCCCCCTCGTCCCAAGCAGCCCAAACCCAGCAGGGGATGTCCAAGCTGGCCTTCCTCGTCAGTCCCGTGCCTTTCCGGAGGAAAAAGGATGATTCTCCACCCACTTCGAGAAGAAGTAGTGGATGTCGAAGTACCAGGCCCAAGTCTAAAGAAGCCGTCTATGAAGCTTTGGATGCGGCCTTGAGGGATATCTACGAACACATCCAAGCAGAGCGAGGCCGGAGCGGCGCTAGGCTACCAGACGATAGCATCCTCCGGAGGCTACTGGCTGAAATCCTCCCGGATGTGCCCGAGAGGAGCTCCTCGTTACGGGGACAGAGGGGGAGCCGCAAGGGGGGTCCCTCCTCGAGCTCCTCGTACCCCGACGGGAGTCCAACGGGGTACGGCTCGTCGCCGCGGCTACAGTCTCCGCGGCTACAGTCGCCGCTAAGTGCCTGTTACAGCCGCCATACCGACGCCTCCAATAACGACAACTATGGAGAGGAGCCAGGCAACGGCAACGCAGGTGGAGCATACACACACACATACAGTACACACACAGTACACACACAGTACACAGACACAGTACACACACATACAGTACACACACAGTACACACACAGTACACAGACACAGTACACATACAGTACACACACATACAGTACACACACAGTACACACACAGTACACAGACACAGTACACACACATACAGTACACACACAGTACACACACAGTACACACACAGTACACATACAGTACACACACAGTACACACACAGTACACACACAGTACACATACAGTACACACACAGTACACATACAGTACACACACTGTACACACACAGTACACACACATACAGTACACAGACACAGTACACAGACACAGTACACACACATACAGTACACACGCATACAGTACACACGCATACAGTACACACACACAGTACATAGACACAGTACACACACAGTACACACACATACAGTACACACACAGTACACATACATACAGTACACACACAGTACACACACATACAGTACACACACATACAGTACACACACATACAGTACACACATACAGTACACATACAGTACACAGACACAGTACACAGACACAGTACACAGACACAGTACACACACTTGTACTATACACACTCACACACCAGCCCTCAGTCCCTCTCCCTCCTCGACTCCCCCAGTACTGCCTGCCTGTGACCGCCTCCCTCCTACCAGTCACTGTGCTCCAGCAATGGGCCAATGAACAGAGCTGAGGTTAAAGAAGCCCTGTTCCTATTGGCTCATCCTCAAGACACCCAGGGACCGCATGCTTCCTCTTCATTCCCTTATATGGTTAAAGGATTGTGTTGTTGACTGTATTTGGTTCCCTATTATTTTGAGATGTGTCGGTCCATCCATGACTAGGTTGGGTTGTGTTATTGTTGGCATTTCTATTTTTGTTGTTGTTGTCCCAGTTGTTGTTTTTTCTGTATTGTTTCACTCCTCTTTGTTATGTGCCTTGTTATGTCGAACCACTTGTATTTATGATTTTGTTATGGACGGTTTATCAATTGGATGAATATATTTTTGAAATGTACAGTGAGCTCAAAGTATTGGGACAGTGACACCATTGTTGTTGTTTTGTCCTCTGTGCTCCAGCACTTTGGATTTGAAATGATACAACGACTGAGGGTAATCCTTAAGAGTCACCCGTGCATCAACTGAAGGAACATTAATAAAATAATCCCCTTTCGAAATCCGTCAGTTTAAGCTAGAGATATTGCATGGGACCGCATCTCAATCCACCGCATCCGCCTACAGGATGTCGGACTCCGCATCCGCAGTGGAAGGTGGCAGAGCTACAGCGGTGTTTGTCAGACCAGGAGACATCCTGATATGGACGATTTATCAATTGGATAATTATATTTTTGGAATGTCCAGTGACAAAACTAACAAAATTGCGCTTGTTGGTATAAATGATTTATCCTTCTGTTCCAATGTTCTGTTCTGTTCTGTTCCAATGTTCTGTTCTGTTCCAATGTTCTGTTCTGTTCCAATGTTCTGTTCTGTTCCAATGTTCTGTTCCGGTTTCGTGACGTGCATGCTTTTCCTTTTAATCATACCTTATGATCCAAACCATGTTTACCCCGAAATGGAAATAAAATGCATTTTAATTCATTATTTATTTAATGTAGTAATTTCCTGCCTGACACTCATTTCCTGGATGAAATCCACTACCCTGAATGATATCATCACCCCATTTACCTGTTCCAACATGGTCTACTCAACCCTACAGAACGCTAAGACACAGAATCTATTGAATAGAACAGACATTCCTCTTTTAATCATGGAGAATAGACAATAGTGTCAGCTCTATAATGTTGCATGTCCACCTGCAACGTTCTGAATCCTCCCATGGGAAAGGAAACAAATAGAGCCAACATGATATTCTGCATAAAAGACCATCATGTCCGTTTCTGCACAATACATTTTTACCTGAGCATGCTGTAACGGTTTCGCCCTCCTGAACGTGCCCCCTGGCGTCGCTGTGCATGTGTCGTCCCATCGACATGGTAACACTTTTGTTGACCCTGATGATAACCCTTGACCCCTGTGCTGTTCCCCCCTCACAGAGCAGGATGCCTCCAGGGGGTACAACACAACCACCAGCGACGGGGAAGGGGGGCAGACCAGACGAGCCACCCCGGACAGAGAGGTAGCCAAACCAGAACTTTGATTTTCCAGACTAACTTTGAAGCCCCAATAGCTGAGTGATGAATGAGACTTGGAAGTATAGCATCGCGGGACTAGCTAAACCAGTACATCCCAGTGTTTCCCATAGATGATTTATTTTCCGGGCGGGGCACATTAAATCTGCAACATTTTCAATTGAAGCCACATTCTTTTAGGTGGGTTCCAAAGAGCTAGACACCCCGTCTATTCAATGCTAGGGGAAACACTGGTACTCCTCCTATTTAGAAGATGTATTATATGTTATTTTATTTGTAGCAGGCTATTACACAAGTACTGCTGGTTTTCCTCTACCTAGTTGTTGATTGATTTGATTGATTCGATAAGAATCGTTTCACTATCCTGATAAGCTTTACTTGTCAACATAATTGTATCATATCTGGTAACACAAGACTGCTCTCTCCCCTTTCTCTATATACCTCTCTCTCTCTCTCTGTCTCTCTCTCTCTCTCTTTAACTTCTCTCTCTCTCTCTCTCTCTCTTTCTCTCTTTAACTCTCTCTCATCTCCATCTTTCTCTCTTTAACTCTCTCTCATCTCCATCTTCATAGGTCTCCCATAAGCAGATGACCCAACTCATTCTCTTCTCTCTCCTCCATCAGAAACAGCCTGCCAGAGCTATATATGACTTTAAGGCACAGACTGCTAAGTGAGTAGAGTGACTGAATGCAATGAAATGCACGTGTGGAGAGGAGATACAGGGACCTTGGCGTGTGCTACACTGGTTTGGAAGCGTGTAGGCAGTCCGCTTTTCTTTGAGGGGGGCCAAAGTTAACCTCAGTTATGGGTATTGACCTCATCCATTATCTCCAGCCCATTCCAGTGTCTACAATGAAAGTTGGGATTTGTTATGTTTTTTTTTTATCAAAAATATATCTCCGTTTTCTAGGACTCTTCCTCCTTATATATTGTTTTTCTCCATGTAACGTAGAAAATTGCTTTGTTCACATACTGTACTGTAGACACTGGTATGGTGCAGTGGGTAATTAATTTTAGGTTAGAAAACAGTGACTTCACATCCGCCTGCTTAATCATTTCCCCACCTTGAAAGGCATGCATGGACGAGTGTTGCCGCCATTGCTCTTCATACTAAAATGGTGCTTGGCTAGTCTCTCTAGACATCCAGCTTGCCTCCCACAATGTTCCAATGTTCCCGGCTTAACACGCCTAGAGTCTGGGCTCGAGACTCGTGCCTGGCTGGTTAACAATGTCACATTGACGATTCCAATGACTCAGTGTGTGCCCTTATAACACAGTGCTGCCAACAACTTGGGTTTTGGGTTGAATTCCTGCATGGGCCACATATAATCAATACATTATATTGGTAGCCGCGTTTACAAGACACGGACCAAGCCCAGTCCTGGACTGAAAAGCAATTTCAATAGAGATTCTCCATTGAGCATGCCTTTTTAGTTCAGGACTGTGCTTCGTCTGGGAAACCCCGGCCCATAGAGACAGGTGTTGGGGGTTAAGAAGCGTCTTGTGGCCGTTGTTTGCAGAGAGCTAACGTTCAAGAAGGGCGACGCGGTCAACATCATCAGACAGATCGACAGCAACTGGTACGAGGGAGAGCACCGCGGACGACTGGGAATCTTCCCCATCTCCTACATAGAGGTAGAGCACATCTTCCCCCATCTCCTACATAGAGGTAGAGCACATCTTCCCCGTCTCCTACATAGAGGTAGAGCACATCTTCCCCATCTCCTACATAGAGGTAGAGCACATCTTCCCCATCTCCTACATAGAGGTAGAGCACATCTTCCCCCATCTCCTACATAGAGGTAGAGCACATCTTCCCCATCTCCTACATAGAGGTAGAGCACATCTTCCCCCATCTCCTACATAGAGGTAGAGCACATCTTCCCGTCTCCTACATAGAGGTAGAGCACATCTTCCCCATCTCCTACATAGAGGTAGAGCACATCTTCCCCCATCTCCTACATAGAGGTAGAGCACATCTTCCCCATCTCCTACATAGAGGTAGAGCACATCTTCCCCATCTCCTACATAGAGGTAGAGCACATCTTCCCCATCTCCTACATAGAGGTAGAGCACATCTTCCCCATCTCCTACATAGAGGTAGAGCACATCTTCCCTGTCTCCTACATAGAGGTAGAGCACATCTTCCCCATCTCCTACATAGAGGTAGAGCACATCTTCCCCCATCTCCTACATAGAGGTACAGCACATCTTCCCCCATCTCCTACATAGAGGTAGAGCACATCTTCCCCCATCTCCTACATAGAGGTAGAGCACATCTTCCCCATCTCCTACATAGAGGTAGAGCACATCTTCCCCATCTCCTACATAGAGGTAGAGCACATCTTCCCCCATCTCCTACATAGAGGTAGAGGCACATCTTCCCCATCTCCTACATAGAGGTAGAGCACATCTTCCCCATCTCCTACATAGAGGTAGAGCACATCTTCCCCATCTCCTACATAGAGGTAGAGCACATCTTCCCCATCTCCTACATAGAGGTAGAGCACATCTTCCCCTGTCTCCTACATAGAGGTAGAGCACATCTTCCCCATCTCCTACATAGAGGTAGAGCACATCTTCCCCATCTCCTACATAGAGGTAGAGCACATCTTCCCCATCTCCTACATAGAGGTAGAGCACATCTTCCCCCATCTCCTACATAGAGGTAGAGCACATCTTCCCCATCTCCTACATAGAGGTAGAGCACATCTTCCCCATCTCCTACATAGAGGTAGAGCACATCTTCCCCCATCTCCTACATAGAGGTAGAGCACATCTTCCCCATCTCCTACATAGAGGTAGAGCACATCTTCCCCCATCTCCTACATAGAGGTAGAGCACATCTTCCCCATCTCCTACATAGAGGTAGAGCACATCTTCCCCATCTCCTACATAGAGGTAGAGCACATCTTCCCCATCTCCTACATAGAGGTAGAGCACATCTTCCCGTCTCCTACATAGAGGTAGAGCACATCTTCCCCATCTCCTACATAGAGGTAGAGCACATCTTCCCCATCTCCTACATAGAGGTAGAGCACATCTTCCCCATCTCCTACATAGAGGTAGAGCACATCTTCCCCCATCTCCTACATAGAGGTAGAGCACATCTTCCCCATCTCCTACATAGAGGTAGAGCACATCTTCCCCATCTCCTACATAGAGGTAGAGCACATCTTCCCCATCTCCTACATAGAGGTAGAGCACATCTTCCCCATCTCCTACATAGAGGTAGAGCACATCTTCCCCATCTCCTACATAGAGGTAGAGCACCTTCCCCCATCTCCTACATAGAGGTAGAGCACATCTTCCCCCATCTCCTACATAGAGGTAGAGCACATCTTCCCCCATCTCCTACATAGAGGTAGAGCACATCTTCCCCATCTCCTACATAGAGGTAGAGCACATCTTCCCCCATCTCCTACATAGAGGTAGAGCACATCTTCCCCCATCTCCTACATAGAGGTAGAGCACATTGAGTGTGTGTGGGGTGAAAGGAAAGGGGGGATACCTAGTCCTAGTTGTTGTTGTTGTTGATACCTAGTCCTAGTTGTTGTTGTTGATACCTAGTCCTAGTTGTTGTTGTTGTTGTTACCTAGTCCTAGTTGTTGTTGTAACAGCCTTGCTCAAGGCACATTTTTCTACCTTGCCGTCTCTGGGGATTTGAACCAGTGACCTTTCGGTTACTGGCCCAACACTCTTAACAGCTAGGCTACCTGCCGCCCACCTGTGTGTGTGTGTGTGTGTGTTTCAGATGATAATGATTATGTTGTGTGTCAGTGTGAATGTTTGTGTATCACCCAGTTTGCAGTTTAATTGATTAATTCTTCTGACCTATGCTTTCCCTGCGCTTTCTCCAAACACACACACACACACACACACACACAGAAGATGCCGTTGCCAGAGAAGCATCAGCCGATTAGGCCTCCTCCACCAGCACACGTCAGAGAGATCGGGGAAGGGGTGGCCCTCTACAACTTCAACGCTGACACTAACGTGGAGCTGTCCCTCCGCAAGGTAGGGAGTGTGTGAGTGTGTGTGTGTGTGTGTGTGTGTGTGTGTGTGTGTGTGTGTGTGTGTGTGTGTGTGTGTGTGTGTGTGTGTGTGTGTGTGTGTGTGTGTGTGTGTGTGTGTGTGTGTGTGTGTGTGTGTGATTTGTGCAGGATTCAATGCGCACGTCTGTTCGCTGAAGTGTCTTAAATTCGGTGTTTGTGTGCGTTGATGTGCACGTGTATGTGTGTGCACGTGTATGTGTGTGCACGTGTATGTGTGTGCACGTGTATGTGTTGTGTCTGTCCGTGTGTGTTCACCTGCGTATACGATCTGCAGGGTGAACGGGTAGTCTTGCTGAGACAGGTGGACCAGAACTGGTACGAGGGGAAGATCCCAGACACCACCAAACAGGGCATTTTCCCCGTGGCCTACATAGACATCGTCAAACGCTCGCCATCCAAAAGCCCCGCCCCCTCCCACCACCCAGACCAACACGGCTACCCCAGCAACAGGACACAGGGCTCCACTACCGCCAAGGTAGGGACAGAAGAAGAATAATTATTTTATTCGTCCGTAAAAGACTGGAAATGTTGTCTTCTGCTCCAGTATACAATAAACACATTAGGTCTTCTGCTCCAGTATACAATAAACACATTAGGTCTTCTGCTCCAGTATACAATAAACACATTAGGTCTTCTGCTCCAGTATACAATAAACACATTAGGTCTTCTGCTCCAGTATACAATAAACACATTAGGCTGCAGAGGCTGAAGCAGAGGGGAGCCACAGTGCAGCGCCCAATGAGCAGGTCACGTGTTACAGTATTTAGTCACCAGTGGAGGCTGGTGAAAGGGAGGATGGCTCATGGTAATGGCTGGAACAGGTGTTTGATAGGGTTCTGTTCTACCTATTACGATGAGCCCGTCCTCTGATTTTTAAGTTACTCCAGCCACATGTTATCTGGTGCAGGGTGAGGTTTGCCTTTAGATGCTGATCTTGGGTCAGTTTTGCACTTCTCCCACTAATGGTTAAGGTTAGGATTGGGGAAGGGGAAGCTGATCCTTGATCTGTAACTGGTGTTATACACTTCAAAACACTATTCAGCCACTGTTGGGACACGCCTCAGGGGAGGGCCCAAACTGGAGTAAGCCAATAGTGACAGTCTGTCTCGGCAGATTTGAAATCTTTTTTTTTTTTTTTTTTATGTCGGTGAGCAACAAGTTGCCCCTCTGTGAATGATGATGTAATATCACTGAAACCACCTTTAAGTCTTAATAAATCAACCCCCCAAAAGAAATATATATATATATATAAAGCTCTTATTCCATCAGTAGTTGTCACAGTGCTTTAAAGATACCCAGCCTACAACCCCAAAGAGAACGTTGTGTAAAGCTTTTCCCCAGCGCTGTAAATGTGTCAGGGATACTACTACCTCCCCTTTAAGAAACCTGCATATGTACCATGCCGTCTCAATTGAATGTCGACATGCTGTGGCTTAAAGATGAAGTCATGTCCACCCAAAGGGATAGCATTACAATGCTAATTGGGATATTGAGTGTGGAAACAAATACCTAAATATGTCGAATCTCTGTACTATCCCGTTAACGGAGAGGCTTCACACAAGTGGACCCAGACGCGTGTAGAACATTTTGAGCCGGGTGAAGTATGTGTATGTGCTAGAGAATGACATGAGATGGAGAGAGGGTACTGTTGGGTTTGGATGGCAGAGGGACTAGCAGTGTGGATGAGTTTGTGTGCATCTTCTCTCTCCCTCACACCTTCTCCACTCCTGGTGTGTAAGTTTCCTCTTTTATACCCCTTCTCTCTCTCTCTATCCCTCCCTCCCTCCCTCCCTCCCTCCCTCCCTCCGGAGCCATTCGACAGCTCTCCCACCCCCCCTTCCCTCCATCACCACCATCCTCCTCGCTCCACACCCCCTCCCCACACCCCTCCTCCTCCTCTGGTGAAGACCCGGCGTCTGCAGGCCGTCGCCGGCGAGTGTCTCGCCCTCAGCCCCCCGTCCTCCGATAGCCCCGTGCCGCCCCCCATCCCCCCGAGCCTCCTCCCTTTCCTGGAAGCTCAAGAACGGAGGGCCACTCCTTCCGCGCCGCCCATACGAGGGCTCACCCCTCCGCCACGAAACGCATCCAGTCGTCTCGCCGCCTCCGTCCCGGCTGTCAAGCAGTGGCTGTTTGACTTAGACTCCCCCCTGTCAGCCACTCCTTTCTCTCCGCCCCCTCTTCCTGACTCCTCCTCTCCCTCCGCCTCCCCCGTCCCCGACTCCTTCCTGGGATACCTCGAAGAGAGGGGTCTAAGAGACAGTGAACTGTCCCTAGCAGGCAGAGGGGGGTTCTTCTGCGCTGAACCCGAGCCGGCGGACACGCCCGCAGATTTGTTGCCGTGGTACATGCCAAGTGCTCAGCTAGTATCCCTAGAACTAGAAACAGAACCCCCGTCTCTTCAGAAGCAAGTGGAAGATCCCTATGATCAGTTGTTGTCTATGATCCTGGATCAGCCCATGTGTGACAAAGACGGGGGGGAGGTTCTCAGGCCGGCCATGGAACCCCCGCACGTGGCACTGACCAACGAATCACAGAGCTGGGTTAGGCTCGAGACGGAGTTTCATAGGCCTGTGACTATGCAGCCTGTGTCCATCACGCAGGACAGCCAATCAAAAAGGGTGAATAGGAGGACGGCGGGTTCTCAGAGGCCGATGACATTGTACATTGAGGAAGAGGAAGAAGCTATAGGAGGGGAAGAAGATGAGGAGAAGGCAGAAGAGGAAAGGAGTGTTGATGTAGACTGTGGTACTATAACTGTCCACAGAGAGGGACTGAAAACAGAGGTAGCGCATGATGTGTGGACCAGGTTTCAGACTCAGTTGAAGCATACAGACATGCTTGCTAACACCTAACCCGAGCCAATTCCAAGCAGTTTTACACAGTTTGATAATACATTTAAGATGTACTTATTATAATAGAAAATACATGATTAACCAGGGCTTGGATATATGGAGGCTTTTCAGTCATGAATTGAAATGGAATAGACCCTAAGCCCCTGTAGTTTCACATCTTGCCTTTTCTGTCTCGTTTTACTTGGTTATGCAGAATAATGCTTCGCTAATGAACTTACATTTTGGAATGGTGATTCAGCTCGAGGTTTGACGCTGGGTGTGATTGGTGTCACATTTTCCTTCCATTCCCAGGCTGATGTCTATCCTTCCCGCTGTCACAGCACTTTGTGCAACCCGGCACAGTTAGTGCCCATCACCCTCCTCCCTCCCCCCGTCTCTCCTCCCTCCTCACCATCCCTCGCTTTTTACTCTGCCTCACAACCAGCTGAAGCCCTGGCTATCTCTTCTTCCTCTCCTACACTGTCCCGTCTTTCTCCCCCTCCCCCAATCCCCCTCTCCTCCTCGCCACAGATTGTGCCATCCTCTACTCCTCCTCCCCCCACTTCTCTCATCTCTACCTCTCACCTCTCCTCTCCTTCACCCTCCTTTCCCCTTCTCACCTCTCTGCCTCGCACCACCTCACCCCTCCCTGCCTCCCACCCATCCTCTACTCCTCCTCCCCCCACCTCTCCCACCCTCTCTCTTCCTCCTTTTTGGCCTCGCGTCAACCCGTCCCACCCCTGGTCTCCCCTCCTCCCCTCCATCCCTCTCCTCCGACCTCCCCCATCCCTGACGCACAACAGGCGCTCCCATCCTCCCCTCCCCCCTCTTCTCCTCCTCCTCTCCCTTCCTCTCCCTCCCCTCCATTCGTACCCTTTCCAGAGCCTAGGTCTCCTAAGATCAAGGTAAAAGACACTGCAGGTGCTCGTATTGTGTTACAACAACTTATAAGAAACGCTTACTCAAATTTACCCTGATGGACAGTGTGTGTGTGTGTGTGTGTGTGTGTGTGTTGTGCCCTAATACATTTTTATGAATCACCTGTTGGACCAGTGGAGTGTGTGTGCGGCTGTGTGATAACAATGCGTAAATTAGCAGCATGTTGGACGCCTGGTTGCAGATGCCCATATGCTCAGTGTATGCCAGTGTTAATATGAGAGAGAGCGCGCCGGTGTGTGTACCCAGGCTAGCTTCTTTTACATGTATTGTGTGTAGCCTATAAGAGATGTATACATCACCGATACTGTATAAACGGTGTATGTCTTTGTATGCATGGGAAGACAGCCCTTGCCTACAGCATGGGTGCTCAGGAGTTTGCAACTAACGTGTCTTTGAATCAAATGACAACGTATTCCCTATATAATGCACTAACCTTTACCTTTGTAACAAAAAATGCCGGGAATATTGTGTCCCATTATAAAGGGAATAGGGTGTCCCTTTGGGACAATACCAGTGATTCTCTGTGGTCAAAATGGCTGCTCTTGTTCTTTCTGAAAATGGAGGCTGACGGCCGTCTGTCTTGTTGTCGCATTTCTGGTTCTTTCAGCCTGCTTTTAAGCACGACCTCCTCGCGCTCGATGGTAAACCCCCTCGTAGCCCCGTCGCGATGCGAAGGTCCTGCCTGTCACCTGTTAGAGGTCGAAGGGTAGGGGCGTGACACTAGCAGCTGTGCATTGTGGGGAACGTAGTCTTTGTTCTCTAATAATACCCTGTTGGTTACCCCTGGATTTCAGTGCATGATATTGTTTGACAACGTTGTAGTGCATTTGTTTCTTTGTAGGGGATTGAGCATTGAGATTGGGTGTGTTTTTGTTGAGGAGTGGATTTTGGGGTTTATTTGATACTGTTCTCATCTGAAAGGGGAATGGAGCCAAGTGATTAGTGATATATCACCATATCAACTGTTTGTCACACTGTACTTATCTCTCTCAAGCTTTACTTGTCAACATAATTGTATCATATCTGGTAACACAAGACTGCTCTCTCTCTCTCTCTCTCTCTCTCTCTCTCTCTCTCTCTCTCTCTCTCTCTCTCTCTCTCTCACAGAGGTTTGTACAGGATTCGCTCCATGGTGGAGGAGACCTGTAAGTAACAGTAGAATCTCAATCATTGACACAACAGTAATAATCTGATCATAGGACTGTAGCTATGTGGGTTATGTTTCCATGGTTGTGGCCCCATCGGTCGTTCTAGTAATCATCAATATCTTCAGCAACATCATCTCAGATGTTCTACGTTACTTTTATTTCATTTGGAGTCAGGTATTCTCTGTCAGCATAGCCCCTTATCACTTGTACAATCAGCATTATCATCAACATAATTTTTTTTACTAGACACTCTCTTATAGAGAGCAATTAGGGATAAGTGCCTTGCTCAAGGGCACTTTGGCAGATTTGTTCACCTAGTCGGCTCTGGGATTCGAACCAGCGACTTTTCGGTTACTGGTCCAGTTAACCTCTAGGCTACCTGCCTACATCAACATCACCCATCAATAATGATCTCATCACAAAGCTATAGCGGTGTGGGCCACGTTTCTCAGACAGCCCTGGTTGTGTGTGTGTGT
Organism: Brachymystax lenok tsinlingensis; assembly: GCA_030435695.1. Lineage (NCBI taxonomy): Eukaryota > Metazoa > Chordata > Actinopteri > Salmoniformes > Salmonidae > Brachymystax > Brachymystax lenok. The sequence goes on from CM059810.1 coordinate 47,069,588, forward strand.
CCCCCCCCAGGTTCCAGGCCCTGTACAACTATCTGCCCCGTAACGAGGACGAGCTGGAGCTGAAGGAGGGCGACGTCGTGGACGTCATGGAGAAGTGTGACGACGGCTGGTTTGTCGGTAAAGACAGGAGAATAAATACTTCACCTTTTTCTTCACAGAATCACAGTACTTGATTGTAGCAAAGCTAAGGTGTTGTTATCTATCCAGTCATTGACAGAAGATCGGAAATAGTTTCAAGATAAAGGAGGATCGAAGGGTGCATTTTTGGAGATCCAACGCTCTGGTAGGCTGTAGTAGAGGGTTCTTCAACCCGGTTCTACCCTCCTGTAGGTTTTTGCTCCATCCCCAGTTGTGACTAACCTGATTCATCTCATCAACCAGCTAATTATTAGAATCAGGTGTGCTAGATTAGCATTGGAGTGAACCTAGAGGACGGTAGCTCTGCAGGAACAGGGTTGGAACAGGGTTGGAACAGGGTTGGAACAGGGTTGGAGAGCCCTGCAGTTAGATTTGCAGCAGTGGATACTGAATGGCATTTATGTTCAACTCGTACCCCACTCTCACCAGTAGGTGGTGCTCGAGTTCTACTGCCTGTGCCCTGAGTACAACACACTTCAGCCCCATCCTGAAACAACCCCTAGCCTATAGGCAATTAGGGCTTACATCTAAAAGACTTTGATAAGGATACGAAATGTGGTAATAGTCCCACCTTGCCCTCATATAGGCAAGCAGGACTTTCTGCCACATTACTTAGATCTATGCAGTCCTCTCAGATATGGATATGCCTAGGGAGTAGGGGAAGTGGCTAGAGGAAGTACCTAGGGGCTATGGAAGTTTCTAGGGATTAAGGGGCTAGGGGAAGTGCCTAGGGAGTAGGAGTTGTTTCAGAACAGGGCCTTCCTCTCCCACTCTGAAATGTCCACTTAATCCATTTCGACCACTCAGCCCGGATACCAAACTGCGATATTATCCACTAAAGACTGGTTGCACTGAGAATTAATTTGACCCCTCACTTCTAGGCCCTTTTATTTCCTTCCTTCCTCAAAGTCCAGCCGTGTTGCAGTGGGATTTTTGGGGGGCCTCTGTGAAATCCTGCCAAATAGCTTGACGAGATCTTTCATTTCCTGATTTGGATGTTGATTAGATTGCAGTGTGGAAGGAATGCTGCTAACTAGACAGACAGCTTCTGAAAAATCAACTTTGGTTTGAATGTACAGTCTTGGGTTTATTTTAAAGGTGCAGGGAGTCATTTGTTTTTTTGCAATATTTGAATACACTATTTAATATAGCAATTCTTTGGATAGTTCCCTCTGCATAGAATAACCACTGAAATTCTAGAAAAAATCACTTCTAGTGGGCTACAGTATGTAAACGGACACATTTCATTGTTGATTATTATTAACCTTTATTAAACACATTCTCTTTTACAATTACGACCTAAAATGATGTTTTTATATGTCACCGTGGGTGTCTACATAGTGGAACATTGCCATCTCTGTTTTTGTGTTTTTGCAAAGGGACTTCCCGACGGAACAAGCAGTTTGGAACCTTCCCAGGAAACTACGTCAAGAAACTATAATGATGAATCTGGTCCACCCCCGCACCCTCCTTACTTGGACCCTTCCATCTCTAGCACAACCCATATTGGACACAACCAACCTGGAGTAAAGTTGCCCCCAGACACTGATTTGGGTCAGTTTTGCACTTTCCCCACCAATGGTTAAGGTTAGGATTGGGGGAGGTGGAGCTGACCCTAGATCTGCACCTAAGGGAAACTTCACCCCGGAGCGACACGACCCCACTACGTCGGGTCACCTAAGAAGCCTTGCCCAAGCGCGTGCGACAACGTCACAACAAATATTTTGTTTTAGCTCTAAACTAGCCAACTCTACTGGAGACTATTCCACTAACTAAACGGTTCTTTTCTAAATGATCGAGAAGAGGTTGAAGAAGATCCATTCTTTTGAATTCCTGTCACCTCCGATACTGAAGGAAGGGTAGCCAAACAAGATGGCCACCTTTTTAGTGTTGACATCTGCCCTGTATTTGATTTATTAGATCTATTTTAACCCAGTAATGTAATAACCTGCATTTGATAAGTTGACTGTGTAACATTCAGAGACAGGTCAAATATGGTAAAGATATAGTTAAAGATGCCAAGTAAACTGCCACTCAGGATTGCCTTGACGTCATCATGTCAACCATCGTGGTTTTGGACATGTTTCTTTTCCCTATTTCCTCAGTGTTAAATCAATACAGAGACCCCCAAGTGTATTATCTGTAATGGGGGGGCAGGTTGGTATTTTCAGAGCTCTTATCCACGGCAACGTTCGATAAGCAACATGAAACAACCACAGCGTTAGTAAAAAATTGCCTTCATAAATATCATACACCAACACAGGAACATTCAGTTCCCCAGTGGAATTGATGACGCTGTGTAATCCATGATACCCTAAAGTGTTGCTGGATACCACGGGATAAGGGAAGAAATGTTTGGAGGCAAATGCATTGATTCAATATATTTGCAGAGCCTTCTATTTGCACCGGAAGGCTCTGGATATCTGCCCTCTATGGGCCCTACAGTCAATTCCAGTTTCTCATTATAGTGTTTGCAAACTCCTATATGGGCGAGTTATTTCAAATGTGGAAGTGGCAATCGTTGGTATTTGTTTGAACAATTACAGTACATTTTGTACTTTAGATGGAAAATAATATTTATAGATTTGGGATTTTATTTATCGGTGGACTTGGCGTTTGTTCCTTTTTCTCACTTGAAATGTCTGAGTACACTACGGATTTTACAAGTGAGAGCTAGATTGGGTTGTCGATAGGGCTTTAGGAGTTTGATACCGTTGGAAAAACATATGCAAAACCAACCCGTTTTCCCACTTTTCTTGTTTGTAAAGATATTTATAATGGGAAAAGTATTAAATATTGATAAGACATCATTTAGATGTCTTGATCCATAAATATAACTGATGGAATGGATGGAGCAACAGGTTTCTCAGCTTACTTTGTGTACTTTCGTCTAGTTGAAGTGGCCTAAGGTAAAGTGTGCTTTTGGCTAATGTCAACCACAGCGAATCCCCTTGTCATGTTTTAAGATAACGAGACAACTAGCCTAAATTTGTTCCAAGTCAAGTCTGACATTTGACTTTTGTCAACATACAACAAACCTTCAGGTCTCAACAATAACACAACCCTCCCTTTTTGAAATGGTGTTATTTTATTCTATGACAAGGTTTTCCTTTTAGGTTGCTGTTGAATACTGTATTAGGAATTACATAGCTAATGTTGTTGCCACATTCATTGCCTTTGTCAAAATGGGATGTTTTACTTCACTCTAAATTACTATAATCATATAAGCAGCGTAAATTAATTGAATTGAAAATATACAGTTATGTTCCTGGAGTTTTTTTTTCTCTATAGATAATTCTGACGGCGACCTTTTTTACTGTCCGGAATGAATGAAACTATTAGAGTGTCACTGCAATAGCTTATAACAATGTATTTGAATAACATATGTTAGGCATACTTTTTTGTGTTCAATGAATGTGATTTTAAGAATTTATTTTGCCTTTTTCGTGTGTAAATGAGTATGTATTCACATAGGAAGGACACTGACCGCAGAACAATTGTTTAAGCACCTTAATATGTAATTACTTTATTTTTGGTTTCTGTCTTTGGTTGGTTTTGTTCTAGTTTATTTTTCTCCCCATCCCCTTTTCATTCACCCTTCCCCGGGTCGTGTTCATTAGGGACCAAACAGAAGAAAACTGACTACTTGATCATGTCCAATAAGAAATGCAAATGTTCGTATTCTGTTGCAAACGTTTCCCGTTGCTATCCCTAATGAACACCACCCTGGCATGTGAGAGCACTGCGTGTCTGTCGGCGTTGGTTTTTTTTGTACGTCTTTTGTACGGAGTTGTAAATCGATGACATGATCCACTGCTTTATAAATTCTTATTTTCTCACCCACCATCTGTTTCTGGTTGCCTTTCTTTTCTCTTCTCACTTTTTCACACCAGCCTTTTCCTACATCCACCTCAATCGCCCCAAACAGCCATACCGCCTCACAGTATGGTATGCAACAACAACAAAACTGAAAGAAAACATTTATAGTGGGTTACACTACTTCTGCTCTTTATAAAGGGTACCTTAATGTAAAATGGTACCATCTAGTGTTACCAGGGATACCCGCTCTGGAGAACTAAATGGGAGTATAAGGGAATGTACTTTACCCATAATGGAATAAGGATAGAATGTAATGTTTTAAATATTTCTAGTCTGCCTTTGCTACCACTTTCGGGGACTTTAAAGGTTTTGGACTGAAGACATGGACTTTTGGAGGATCCCCGGCTCACATTGGAGTTGTTTATATGGAATCTGAAAGGGGGGCTGCAAGTGCAGATTCTTAGGTTTGTCCAAATGTGAACTCAAGTGGATGCATTGCAATGACATTCTTCTTCTTACTATTAAGTCTTTCTACAAGTCTTTCTGCTTTAATTTACGATTTTTGGGTACTATATTCCTAATAAATTCTGCCTGATAATTTCTATATTTTTCTCTTTGGAAACTCTGATAACAGGCAGACTCCTTTTTCTCACTGGTGTGACAACATGGTTATACAGTAGTTAAGTTCTGGTGTGGTCCACGTAGGAATGACTGTATGCAATTAAACTGTATGTATCCCAAAAAAACATTTGCCCCAGGATACTTCAACTGGTGACTATCAGGGAGGATGAAGACAAAGGAGCCCTCTGTTGCTGGATAAATCTGATGGATTTATTGACGGGACAAACAAACAAAAGGCTTATGTTTCAGCATAAATCGTCTCCATCTGAGCCTTTTGTTTAAGCTGGGCTGTGGGTATACCTTTTTATTGGTAAACTGTGTGTATATTCCAGGAAAGGTTAAAGTTCACGCTGCCCCAATATGTTTTGGACTGTATTGTTGGACCAAGACAATTTCAAGTATTCTATGTGAAGTAGGTACGTATTTGGAGACGTGTGTGTGTACACTCCTACAGACACACACCATCCCAGACATCCTTTGTGTTGGAGTCAGCTCCTCCCTAAACCTGCCCCCATGGCAACTGTACAATCAAACCCCAGACTGATATGTCTTGAAGGAGGTATGTTAGCCATTTCAGGAGATCGACACCGAAGGGAGAATGAACGACTTTAATGTCATCATAATTGGGCTTATTTAAAAAAAAAAAATGGCCATCCATTGTTTTGATTGGCTTTCTTCCTCCCAATAGACATCATGGAAACAGACTTAATGCACAGAGGGAGGGCTGACAGCTTTATAATAGATTAGCTTGTCTTGCTTCAATGCTTACTGTGCGTTAACGTTGTTGTCATGCACATATACACATAAGAACTGCTCGTGTTTGACGGATGACTTAATTGCATTCGATATTTTTGTAATGGTTTCAGTTAGGCGTGAGAGAGATTAAGAAAAATTGCCTCCGCTAATGGTTATGCAAACTCCACCGACCTAGTTTCTGTTAAACATTCACGAGAGAGAGGGAGAGAGAGAGAGTGTGTGAGTGAAACGTTAAGAACTGAATGGAGATTGTTTCACGTCCAGATCACACAAGCAGAAAAAGAACGAGAGATCTCAAATTAAATGAAGAGCGTGAAAGAGGCGGGGAGGAGAGCCCTAGCTCTGGGCCCGCTCCAGATCAATAGGCCCTGGAATGCTGCTGCGCCTGGGGGACCTCCAGGGCCTGCGCGAGGAGCTGCGCCTGCAGACCAAATAAGGGCAGGAGCAGCCGGACAAGAGCGTCAGCCAGAGTGTGGAGGGGATGGGGGGGCCCAGTCAGGCTCCGAGGCAACCCAAGGACGAGGAGAGACGAGTGGGCCGCACACTCACAGACACTGGCCTACCTCCACTCTTCCCCTGGATGTTCATAGGCATACAGGTGGAGCAAGAGAGCGAGAGACCGCTGGAGAAGGATGACGCTACATGAGTTGGCTGAGTTAAAGTGTAACCGGTACAGTATCGTGTTCAGAAAGAGCTGCTGCGTCCGAGAAGGAGGTGGAAAGAGCGGGGAGAGAGAAAGTGATAGAGAGCGAGACCAAACAGAAGTAAAGGAAAACGGGAGTAAGTGTCGCCAGCCAAAAGAGGAAAAAGAGCGAGAGAGAGGGAGAACTGCCTCTGGTCCTGAGTCGGGGCCAATGACTTCACTCAGGGGGTGGGGTCCCTCCCCACCCACCCCTCCGCTAGTTTAAAAGGGTACATGATTAAGTCGTCCCGCTGCTCTGTTTCTGAGAACCCGGCTGTGTTTGGGACACACACACACCAGTGTACTTTCAGCTACAGGAACAGAGACAAGGGACAGAGAGGGGGACATGCCACTGGACGTTGTCCTAAATGGCCCGGCCCCGTGGGGGTTCCGACTGACCGGCGGCAAGGACTTCAACCAGCCCCCTCACCGTCTCCAGGGTAAGAGACTGAAAAGACTGACAATGGGTGGGTGATTGTGTGTTTACAGTATGTGTGTGTGATGTGTGCTCGAGCATCTTTGAGTGGGCCTGGTGCCAGGTGTTTGTGTGTGTGAGAAGGAGGCAGTAGTAGGGAGGTGTGTGTGTGTGTGTGTCCTACAGAGAACACAAATAGTCGGATATACTCAACCGTTCCACCATTGTATTCTGTGTGAAGGGGATTACGTTGATCCGCTCTGTCTTAGCCTATGGTGTGCGTGTGTCTCTCCCCAACCCCCCCTTCTCTCTCTTACTGCCAGCATACTTGGCTCACCTTCCCTTTAACCTCTTGTCTCATTTAATAGCTGTGCTAGGATGAGAAACAGCAGGGGAAGAGCTCTGTGTATTCAACCAGACTGACCATAGAGTAATATAGCCAAAAGTCTGCGTCCCAAATGGCAACATGCAGTATGCACTACTTTTGACCCGGGCCCATAGAAATCTCGTCAAAAGTAGTTCACTATAAAGGGAAATAGGAAGCCATTTGGACACATACAGCCTCAGCCATTCCCTAACATTGAACAGCCCAGATAGTTACAGTGAAAGACCATTGGATTGTGAATGTGTGTTTTGGGTTGTGTTAAACCGTGATACAGCAGGGGTCTTTCTATGTGGTGGAAGGCTGAACGGCTGGGGGAACATGCGCGCACACACACACACACACACACACACACACACATGTACGTGCGTGCACACACACACACACACACCCGTGTTCCAGTAAATATCTGCAGCTTAGTTTGAAATAGCTGTTTGCATCATCTACTAGGACACAGACACAGCAGCTGAATGAACGCAGACTGCTGGGAATGGGTTAATAGCTGTTGACCAAAGTGCAGTCTCCTGGGAAGGCATCTAGGTGGAGTTATTCAGAGAATGCCCTTCATTTAGCTCAAGTTAAGACAATTAAACTGTGTGTGTGTGTGTGAGAGAGATCACCATCATGTGTTTGTGTTAACATTGTGCGTTTGTTTGTATGTGTGTCTGTCTGTCTCTGTGTGTGAGTGTGTGTGTATGTGTTGGAGTTTGTATTTTAACGTTGGCAAGGTTGTGTGTGTGTGTGTGTGTGTGTGTGTGTGTGTGTGTGTGTGTGTGTGTGTGTGTGTGTGTGTGTGTGTGTGTGTGTGTGTGTGTGTGTGTAACCATAGGAGTATCAGTAATCCCTGTCGTGTGTCTAAGTTTAGGCCTGACACCAGGGCCAGGAGCTAAGAGTTACCGGTGAGATCTGTGAATCATCGGCCCCTGACGGCCACTACACACCTGTTGTGTGAGCAGAGAACCCGCAAGCTGATGAAGGGGAGGGAGACTGGCGAGAGGGGCAAAACTGGGGTCTCTGCCATGACGTCAGACAAGTCTTTATTAATAAACACCTTTTCAAAGGCACCGCAGGTAGCTGATGCCCCTAACCTCAGATCTAAGGTCAGATTACCCTATCCCCAAGCCTAACCTTAACCGTCAGGGGGATGAAGTACAATCTGACTCCGTTCGTTGTTTTTCACTATTTCTCCTTGATTGATTTAAGTCTCCTCGTGCACGTATCCCTTCATAATCCACCCACTAGACACGCTCTCATCATTTACTCCCGACCTCTCACAAAGCTTTTGAAACCCTCTCTACGTGGTCTTATTGGCTCTCGTTCGAGGGCTGTTCACTTGTAACGAGATTTAACCACTGGCACATTCCTCTCGCTCGCAGAGCTTGAGCCCCAACCTCGACCTTGTCTCAACCATGTCTTCCTCTCGCCATTTTTTTTTGTTTGTTTACAAATGAAAGCGTAAACGAAACATTATTAACTGACGTCCATTGCCCGGTTCCAGCAAACGAGGGAATCCAGGAGGGATGACGAGTGATGTTTAAATTAGCTGCAGTCGAGCATGTTTGGCTGGGACTGGAAGCTGAGTAGGGAAGAAACTAGGGGTCGTGTTCAGTAATGTGTGTGTGTACCGCATAGCAAAACAAAATGAAAATGAGGGCTTCTTATTGGACAAGTTATGGTAGTAGCTCCCTGTTTCAAACCATTGCTTTCTCCCTCCTGAACACAACCCGTCAATGTAGATCTGAAGAGTCTGGATAGGTTCCAGTGTAGTGGAGGAGCCTTCCACCGTATTGATTTCACCTTACAGATCTGCAAACATTTAAAAGGCCAAATGAAGGGTTACGGAGCGATTTGGGACTGACTGTTGGAATGGATAGGAGAGTAGTAAAAATGATGGAACACCACAGGGAGATGCAGATGGTTATCTAGGAAAAATGTTTCAAAGATTAAATCGTGTAAATCACTCATGTTCCCTCCACATCCCATGACTCTCTCATCCAAGGGTTATTTATAGGCCCGTGATCCAAGCTTCGATGTAACGTCTCCCCTGTGAGAGCTACAACGTTGCATCTGTGGAGCCTAAAACTCAATACGGTTCTCTTCCACCAGAGAGGAAAAGCCCATCAGAGAGAGAGAGAGGTTTACCTCCTGACTTTATACGCAGAGAGAGAGAGAGAAATATTAGAGAGAGAGAGAGAGAGAGAGAGAGAATTTGAAGCAAATGGATGAAAAATAGGGAGAGTATTTGAAGTTAAAACCCTGGCTACTTTTCAGGTTTTAACTTCAATTGCTCTCTCTCTATATATATTTTTACAATTCCCTCCCGTATGTAACTCGTTACAACTTATAAAACCCAATCATTTCCGCCTGGCTAGTGTCCGTATTCCGTCTGTACACTGTCAATCGGCAGGACGAAACACGTGATTTCTTCGTCCACACAGAGAGATGAGGAAATAAACGGTTCGCACGAGCTCAAATACCAGCGAGGGAGAGAGGTTTACCTCCTGACTTTATACACAGAGAGAGAGGTTTACCTCCTGACTTTATACACAGAGAGAGAGGTTTACCTCCTGACTTTCTACGCAGAGAGAGAGGTTTACCTCCTGACTTTATACGCAGAGAGAGAGGTTTACCTCCTGACTTTATACACAGAGAGAGAGGTTTACCTCCTGACTTTATACACAGAGAGAGAGGTTTACCTCCTGACTTTCTACGCAGAGAGAGAGGTTTACCTCCTGACTTAATACACAGAGAGAGAGGTTTACCTCCTGACTTTCTACGCAGAGAGAGAGGTTTACCTCCTGACTTTATACGCAGAGAGAGAGGTTTACCTCCTGACTTTATACACAGAGAGAGAGGTTTACCTCCTGACTTTATACACAGAGAGAGAGGTTTACCTCCTGACTTTATACACAGAGAGAGAGGTTTACCTCCTGACTTTATACGCAGAGAGAGAGGTTTACCTCCTGACTTTATACGCAGAGAGAGAGGTTTACCTCCTGACTTTATACGCAGAGAGAGGTTTACCTCCTGACTTTATACGCAGAGAGAGAGGTTTACCTCCTGACTTTATAAGAGAGAGAGGTTTACCTCCTGACTTTATACGAGAGAGAGAGGTTTACCTCCTGACTTTATACGCAGAGAGAGAGGTTTACCTCCTGACTTTATACACAGAGAGAGAGGTTTACCTCCTGACTTTATACGCAGAGAGAGAGGTTTACCTCCTGACTTTCTACGCAGAGAGAGAGGTTTACCTCCTGACTTTATACGCAGAGAGAGAGGTTTACCTCCTGACTTTATACACAGAGAGAGAGGTTTACCTCCTGACTTTATACACAGAGAGAGAGGTTTACCTCCTGACTTTATACACAGAGAGAGAGGTTTACCTCCTGACTTTATACGCAGAGAGAGAGGTTTACCTCCTGACTTTATACGCAGAGAGAGAGGTTTACCTCCTGACTTTATACGCAGAGAGAGAGGTTTACCTCCTGACTTTATACGCAGAGAGAGAGGTTTACCTCCTGACTTTATACGCAGAGAGAGAGGTTTACCTCCTGACTTTATACACAGAGAGAGAGGTTTACCTCCTGACTTTATACGCAGAGAGAGGTTTACCTCCTGACTTTATACACAGAGAGAGAGGTTTACCTCCTGACTTTATACGCAGAGAGAGAGAGGTTTACCTCCTGACTTTATACGCAGAGAGAGGTTTACCTCCTGACTTTATACACAGAGAGAGAGGTTTACCTCCTGACTTTATACGCAGAGAGAGAGGTTTACCTCCTGACTTTATACACAGAGAGAGAGGTTTACCTCCTGACTTTATACACAGAGAGAGAGGTTTACCTCCTGACTTTATACACAGAGAGAGAGTTTACCTCCTGACTTTATACACAGAGAGAGAGGTTTACCTCCTGACTTTATACGCAGAGAGAGAGGTTTACCTCCTGACTTTATACACAGAGAGAGAGGTTTACCTCCTGACTTTATACACAGAGAGAGAGGTTTACCTCCTGACTTTATACGCAGAGAGAGAGAGGTTTACCTCCTGACTTTATACGCAGAGAGAGAGGTTTACCTCCTGACTTTATACAGAGAGAGAGAGGTTTACCTCCTGACTTTATACGCAGAGAGAGAGGTTTACCTCCTGACTTTATACACAGAGAGAGAGGTTTACCTCCTGACTTTATACGCAGAGAGAGAGGTTTACCTCCTGACTTTATACGCAGAGAGAGAGGTTTACCTCCTGACTTTATACGCAGAGAGAGAGGTTTACCTCCTGACTTTATACGCAGAGAGAGAGGTTTACCTCCTGACTTTCTACGCAGAGAGAGAGGTTTACCTCCTGACTTAATACACAGAGAGAGAGGTTTACCTCCTGACTTTCTACGCAGAGAGAGAGGTTTACCTCCTGACTTTATACGCAGAGAGAGAGGTTTACCTCCTGACTTTATACACAGAGAGAGAGGTTTACCTCCTGACTTTATACACAGAGAGAGAGGTTTACCTCCTGACTTTATACGCAGAGAGAGAGGTTTACCTCCTGACTTTATACACAGAGAGAGAGGTTTACCTCCTGACTTTATACAGAGAGAGAGAGGTTTACCTCCTGACTTTATACGCAGAGAGAGGTTTACCTCCTGACTTTATACGCAGAGAGAGAGGTTTACCTCCTGACTTTATACACAGAGAGAGAGGTTTACCTCCTGACTTTATACACAGAGAGAGAGGTTTACCTCCTGACTTTATACACAGAGAGAGAGGTTTACCTCCTGACTTTATACACAGAGAGGTTTCAACCGTGTACTCTGGAGGCCAGGACACTGTCAAGTAGACGGGCTACTAAAACAAACTGCAAACTCCCAGCAAATGTATATTTCAACTTCTGCAACAAAATCTACTTTTGAGTTGACTTTTGAGTTGGAGTTTTGGTATTGCTTCTTAATTTGTACGAACATAAATAGCATATATTTGTGGGTTGTTGTGCACAAAATGCAGCAACCCTATCAACAAAATTGGGTTGTCAAAATGTTGCCATATGGTAATTTCATAAACAACCTTCTCCCAAATCTAGATGCAACGTTGTGGCAACGACGTGTTAGGAGGAAATAGAATCATGCAAATCTATGTTTTTATTAGAGGTTCTATAGACCAGAAGTGCTTAAAGGTAGTCTACTTGGGTCTACAGTTAACCTAACGTAGGTTAGGCCCAAAGAGATTTGTTCAACTACAATCAGTCAGGTAGATGATGAGGTGGCACTGATATAGAGTAGGCCAACCTAACTACAGACAGATGATGAGGTGGTACTGATATAGAGCAGGCCAACCTAACTACAGACAGATGATGAGGTGGCACTGACATAGAGCAGGCCAACCTAACTACAGACAGATGATGAGGTGGCACTGATATAGAGCAGGCCAACCTAACTACAGACAGATGATGAGGTGGCACTGATATAGAGCAGGCCAACCTAACTACAGACAGATGATGAGGTGGCACTGATATAGAGCAGGCCAACCTAACTACAGACAGATGATGAGGTGGCACTGATATAGAGCAGGCCAACCTAACTACATTGTGTTCATTCATTATGTATACATAGGACAGTACATGCCATTTGATTATGATGAAGAGATGAGATGGGGAAGTGATGGAGGGAGGGGACAAGGGAGGAAGGGAGTGAGATGGAGATGGCATGCTTGTGTGGTGAGGTAAGAAGAATATCCCCATGTTGTTTGTGTGACTACGAAACCACACAAATATGGCACACATTTCTGCCTGGCTAATAGTAGATTGTTAACACCAGCATACACCTGCTCCTTTACTGATCTCTCTCTCTACCTCTCCTCCCTCTGTCTCCATCTCTCTCTCTCTCTCTCTCTCTGAATGATCGGGTTTTACAAGTCGTACAGAGTTACATACGGGAAAGAATCGTAAAAATATAGATTGGCAGCAGCCGGGGTTCTCACTTCAAGCTCTCTCGCTCTTTCCATCTCCCTCCCTCTCCCTCACTCTCTCAGTTCAGTTCACTTTCTAAGTATGAAAAGTGAAGACATTTGCTTACTTCACCAAAGTAAATGAAGACGACACTAATAACAGCGACCGTTATTATAATAATCTGTGACAATGGAATGAATAACGATCGATCTCATGTGTCAGCCCTCTCTCCCTCTCTCTCTCTCTCTCTCTCTCTCTCTCTGGGCAGATCACTCCGGGCAGTAAGGCGGCGGTGGCCAACCTGTGTCCTGGTGATGTCATCCTGGCCATCGAGGGCGTCCCGGCGGAGGACATGATGCACTGTGAGGCCCAGAACAAGATCAAAGACGCCACCTACCAGCTCATCCTCACCGTCCAGAGGTCAGGGGCCACACTGTGGGACACTCACATACAGATACAGACAATGCGTATGCGTACACACTCACCTGATACGTACACGCACACTACACACACATCCGCAAGCATGCACGCACATTAACATACACACACACACACACACACACACACACACACACACTGAAATGCACACACTGATGCCCACCCACATACAGTCCTCTCACGTCAACACACACACTGACATGCACACACTTACACACACACATACACAAGTACACACACGCCTCTCACATAAAAGCACACACCATACAATAGAGACATGTGTACAAACATCAGTGACACAAGTGACTACCAATGAAGTAAAACAAACTGTCACTGGTTGGGTGTATCCTAGGATACACATAGCTAGTCAAACACACATTCATGTTTGACTAGCTACAGAACTTACTGTACTTGATGAATCCCAGGATATCTTTAACACCACGTAGAACGTTCCATCTTATGTAGAATGTTCCAGAGTTGGCAAAAGACGATTTCATACCCAAGAACGCCAAGAAAGGAGCTGCACACGCCCACTCTCTAATACAGACACACTTCTACATGCCCACGCACATACACACACAAATACTCTCTCATACACACACACACGCTTTTATACTGTTCACACACACACCAAAGGAAGTCTATGAAGTTGGGTTTGATTTATGAGTGCTCAGTGTACTGTGGCCCAGCTGCCACATAAACCAATGTTGGGTCTGTGGTCATGATCGTTTCACCTGCGGTCGAGGGAGTTGACAGTGAACTCTGTTTGATCATGACCTGTTTCTTGTTGCCAGACCAGAAACCAGGCTATGGTCGCCTCAAGTCACAGAAGACGGGAAAGCCAACCCGTTCAAAATCAACTTGGAGGCTGAGCAACAGGTGAGAGAGAAAGAGATATAATGTGGATCTCATTAGGGGGGGTGTGTTTGTTTGTTTTAGTTGTCAACATATATTTGTGTCTACACCTGCTGGTGTTTTGTGTGCGTCAGAGAACATCACATAAGGCCTCCTTGTCTTTTTCTCTCTATCTCTCCATTCAGGAGTTCAAACCCATTGGTACGGGTCACAACCGCAAAGCCCAGCCTTTTATAGCTGCAGCTAACATCGACGACCATCGCCAGGTGGTGAGCACAGCCTACAACACCCCCATAGGCCTCTACTCCTCAGGCAACATCCAGGACGCCATGCACGGACAGATGAGGGGCCTGGTCCAGGACAAGCCAGAGGGGTGAGATGGCTGGCTGGGTTGGTGAGATGGTCAGTGGGTTGATGGGTGGGTGGGTGTCTGTCTGTCGGATTTCTATATGTCGTCATGGTGACACCAGTATTGCTATATTAGCTTCCACTGTCTTCTTCTCTGATAGCTTCTGTTCATTTGTTTCTGCCAGAGTGTGGCTATTGTAGCTAGCGCTGTTCTAAAACAAATTTTATGTCAAGGTACTTTTAAATATATTCAGTGCATTCGGAAAGTATTCAGACCCCGTGACTTTTTCCACATTTTGTTACGTTCTAAAATTGATTACATAATCTTTTTCCCTTCACCCCATAATGACAAAGCAAAAACAGGTTTTTAGAAATGTTTGCAAATTAAAAACTTAAATATCTCATTAACATAAGTATTCAGACCCTTTACTCAGTACTTTTTTGAAGCACCTTTGGCAGCGATTACAGCCTCAAGTCTTTTTGGGTATGACGATACAAGCTTGGCACACCTGTACTTGTGGTGTTTCTAGCATTTTTCTGTGCAGATCGTCTCAAGCTCTGTCAGGTTGGATGGCTGCACAGCTATTTTCAGGCTCTGGCTGGGCCACTCAAGGGCATTCAGAGACTTGTCCCGAAGCCAGTCCTTGGTTGTGTGCTTAGGGTCATTGTCCTGTTGGAAGGTGAACCTTCGCCCCAGTCTGAGGTGCTGAGCACTCTGGAGCAGGTTTTCATCAAGGATCTCTCTGTACTTTGCTCCGTTCATCTTTCCCTCGATCCTGACTAGTCTCCCAGTCGCTGCCACTGAAAAACATCCCCACAGCATGATGCTGCCACCACCATGCTTCACCGTAGGGATGGTGCCAGGTTTCCTCCAGACGTGACGATTGGTATTCAGGTCAAAGAGTTCCATCTTGGTTTCATCAGACTAGAGAACCTTGTTTCTCATGGTCTGAGAGTCCAATAGGTGCCACTCTACCATAAAGGCTAAAGGCCTGATTTGTGGAGGGCTGCAGAGATGGTTGTCCTTGTGGAAGGTTATCCAATCTCCACAGAGGAACTCTGGAGCTCTGTCAGAGTGACCATCGGGTTCTTAAGCACCTCCCTGACCAAGGTCCTTCACACCAAGTTGCTCAGTTTGCCCGGGCAGCCAGCTCTACAAAGAGTCTTGGTGGTTCCAAACTTCTTCCATTTAAAAATGATGGAGGCCACTGTGTTCTTGGGGACCTTCAATGCTGAAAAAAATAATTGGCCTTGACACAATCCTGTCCCGGAGCTCTACGAACAATTCCTTTGACCTCATGTCTTGGATTTTGCTCTGACATGCAATGTCAACTTTGGTACCTTATATAGGCATGTGTGTGCCTTTACATATCTTGTCCAATCAATTTAATTTACCACAGGTGGAGTCCAATCAAGTTGTAGAAACATGAAAGATGATCAATGGAAACAGGATGCACCTGAGCTCAATTTCGAGTCTCATAGCAAAGGTTCTGAATACTTATGTAAATAAGGTTTTTAATAATTGTTTTTATTTTAATACATTTGCAAAACAATCTAAGAACCTGTTTTCACTTCGTCATTATGGGGTATTGTGAGTAGATTGAAGAGGGAAAAATGTATTTGATAAATTTTAGAATAAGGCTGTAACAAAATATGGAAAAAGTCAAGTGGTCTGAATACTTTCCGAATGCACTGTGTTTATATATATATATATATATATATATAATGTTTTTACACTTTATTGAGACAGTATGGAAATCAGAGGAGGATATAGGGAGTCTTGTATCCTCGTTGTTCAGTTCCCAGGAAGTCATGTGGATCTCATTAGCCTAGCTAGCAGATATATGGGGTGCCACCACGGTGCATGTGTTTCCCTGGCTTAAGCAGAAGCTGTTTCTGATAGAGACATAAATCATGCTAGCTGAGGTTCACATCAGCCTTCAGTGTACAGTTCAATACAGCGGCTCTTTGCTGTTCCTATTTTGATCAAGTAATGCAGTAGAAACTAGAAAAGGATAAGTTTCAGTAGAAACATTTGAGTGCTTGTAATAGTGACGTCCTGTGAGCACAAACTGGTTGAATCAACGTTGTTTCTACGTTTCTACCCATATGTATCAAGAATGGTCCACACTTGGAGATGATATATGACAACTACTAGACATAATAAAACAACATGAAACATCTAAGAAGCCAGGCCTGATATTTATAGCGGTTTTTGAAAAGGCTTTTGATAAAGTAAGACTGTATTTTATTTATAAATGCCTGGATTTTTTCCATTTCGGTGATTTCTCTTATGAAATGGGTAAAAGTAATGTATAGCAACCCCAGGTGTAAAATAGTAAATAGCAGCTACTTCTCAGAGAGTTTTGAATTTTCAAGAGGAGTTAAACAAGGGTGTCCACTTTCACTATATCTATTCGTTATGCTCATTGAAATGCTAGCTATTAAAATCAGATCAAATAACATTAGAGGATTAGAAATCCAAGGCTTAAAAACAAAGGTGTCCATGTATGCCGATGACTCAAGTTTTATATTAATTCCCTCAAGCTAGATCCCTGCAATGTCTCATTGAAGATCTAGATAACTTTTCTGGACTAAAACCTAATTACGAAAAGTGTACAATTTTATGTATCGGATCTTTAAATAAATACAACTTTTACATGACCCTGCAGTTTACCTATAAAATAGGCTGAAAGTCAAGTAGACGTAAAAAATGTTTTTACCTTTATTTAACTAGTCAGTTAAGAACAAATTCTTATTTTCAATGACGGCCTAGGAACAGTGGGTTAACTGCCTTGTTCAGGGTCAGAACAACAGATGTTTACCTTGTCAGCTCTGGGATTCGACCTTGCAACCTTCCGGTTACAAGTCCAACGCTCTAACCACTAGGCTACCTGCCGCCCCATACTTGGTATTCATATCACAAAATATGTAAATGAGATCTCCACAATGAATTTCAAAAGAAAACTGTAGCCATGGAGAGGGAAATACCTGTCTATTTATGGAAACTCCTTAGTCATATCTCAGTGTACTAGTTTACTTATGGCGCTGCCTACTCCTGATGATTCGTTTTTCAAAACATATGAGCAAAAAACATTTAGCTTTATCTGTGATGCTAAACCAGACAAGATAAAGTGTGCCTATCTATAAAATGAGTATGAACTGGCAGGGTTGAGATGATTAAATATAAAAGCACTAAACCTCTCTCAAAAGTTTAACTTTAACCCTAAATGGTTCTCAAGTAGATTACTAAGAAAAGCTCATCCATTGTTTAAAAATGACCTTTTTGATGTACAGATTCTATGGTTGATATATAAAACGACGCAAGATTCAAGACTTCGTGCTTTTCAGCTAACATCAATAGTCCGAATTTTTGCAACCAACAAAATGTTGTATATTTGGGGCATACAATCATCGTAGCTCTGCAGATTTTGTTGTGAGGATGCAGAATCAATAGACCATTTCAACTCGCAATCTGTGGATTCTATTCGATTAGAAAGATTCAAATTGTATGTTAAACATCACAGCATAGTTGAAAGATATATTGGGGGGTAGAAATCCGAAGAGGGTGGCCAGCAGAGATAGGTGGGATGGGCTGAGGGAAGCTGATGGTTTGGATGTGGAATTGGAGACAAGTAGGGGTGGAGTTTCTGGGTGGGGGATAGAATGGCGGTCAAATGTAATTATTTTATTTTTCTCGGGGGGGATGGTTGAGGGCAGCTCTTGGGGAACTGTGGGGGGATCTTGGAGGGCTGGTGGCCTGGCGATTGGGAGCTTGGCCGGTGGCTGATAGGTCGCTGGTTCTGGTCCCCATTTTGACCTTGTGGGAGATCTATCAACATGCCCTTGAGCAGGGCGTTGGCGCTGGTTGCTTCTGTGGGTCGCTCTAGATGGGAGTCTGTTAGATGACTGAATGTGAAGTAGTTGTTGAGCTGATTCACTGCAAGTAGATTGTATGTTTAATATTCAATGTAAAAAAATATATCAGTGGAGGCTGGTGACTTGAAAAATTGAGGAGGATGGGAGACCCCCGGTATCGGCAAAGACTAATTATTTTAACCCAAAGCATTTAATAAAGACATTTATAGTACAATATTATGGGGAAGGGCAATGAGAGGGCTACTTGCACAGTGTTGGAAAGAGATCACAGCAGTGATTGAATGAGGGTATGAGGCATGTGTTGAGTTGTTCAGAAGCTTGACCAGTGCAGGACAGGATTTTACTGGGAAGACAAAAAACAATAACACAAGACACTACACAGTTAGACAAAAGAGCCAAGAATGAGTTTGTCCAAGCAAGGAGTAAAATATTTGTGTTAATGGGATCGTGTATGTGATTGACTCTACATACAGTAGCGAGAGAAAATTGATAGAGATACTCACAGTACTTGGAAGGGAAACATTCAATGTGTCAGTGGATGAGCGGGCACATGAGACATCATGGCTTCAGTTCATGTCAGGAGAAAGTTGACAAAGGTAGTGGAGTGGAGTAGTCATCACCTCTTAATCAGGGAACAGGAGGGGACATAACTGTAAATACAAAAGCAGATACAGTCCATTTTAGCTGCGTTATCGTAGGTTTGGACAACGAGTTTCCCTTTTAAGTTAAACTCAGACATCTCAAAATTCATAAAGTCAAACACAGACTGCGCATCTCGCCCCACTTGACACATCAAAGTAGCCCAAGAAACGTTCCTGAATAAAGCCCTGATCATCCACATACCTGACGATAACTGACAGCTGCAAGCAGAATGGTGGCACCATAGGTCCCAGAGCGGTGGGGCAATTTTTACCCCTTAGGGCCTGGAGTTTTTCCTTATATGTTAACCTAACTAGGAAAACTCTGTACCCTGTAAGGTATGACAGTGATTCATCAGTTGTAAATAGGTTTTATATGGGCTATGATGGGAACAGTTTTTTTCCTAATCAAGTCACATGGTTTTATAACAACTCCTTATTTAGACCAGATAAAAAGAGGGATATTTCCTCTACCCAGACACAGACAACAACTGATAGACAATAGAAATGACTGGGCCGAGCTTGCTTTATGCATGTTTGCATCATGCAGGCCTATGCAATTGTAGGCCTTATAAAAAAAAAAAAGACTCACATTTGCCATAACTATTATGTTGATTGATTCATTCCAGTGAATCATTTTGGATTAGAAAACATATAGGCAGCCTAGCAGGCCCAATTTTGAATATAAACAAAATTTTATCACATTCACATTTTCTCCTGACACACAAATGGACTGTAAATACATAACGTTACCAATTAGTTACCCTGACCAGATGGACAGGGCGCATAGGCTGTATACAGCTGCTCTTTTTAGGAGCCTACAGTTGATCAGACGGAAACAGTATAGTTTTCATCCCATACATACATCCCGTTTACAGGCGGCTTGATAATAGGCTCCCTGTTAACCAACTATACATTTGATACCAGTTGGTATTGAACGCTCTCACCTTTTCATCCTTCTTCATCAATTTGATCTCAGGCAGAGGCCGACCGTCGCTTTTAATTTGCACCTTTTACGTGTACCCCAGAGAATGAAAGGGGGTTCTTCAACAAAAAGTCCACAACATTTCCGGCAGCATTGGCCATTCTACCATTTTGGCAGAGAAAACTGCACACTCGTGCTGGTAGCTAGCTAGCAAGGCAAATTTAAATACATTTAAAAAGTACTGGGAAAAAAAGCACTGAAAAAGCACTGGAAAAGTATTTGGAAATTATTTCAAATAGTATTTGACCCCAGGTCTGGTTTCTGTAATGTCTGGCGGGCCTCCTTTGACCTGATGCGGCCTACGATAACCAAAAGCCTCAGGGCCCTGGAGTGAGAGTGCCCCAGCTGGCAGGCATAATTTCCTCCCATGACTTACAGCCCGTCCCTAAACCTGGAGCTGGGGAGTTCTGGACCCCCAGGGCTCAATACGACTCTGATGTTAAATCTGATATGGAGGATAGTGTTGTTATGACTACACTGATGTCTGCTGGGGTAGATGAACAGTGCTTTCCATGGTAGCCGCAGATCTCGGATGGAAAAGGTGCAGTCGATGTCGATTAAAGCAGCCCCCGGCACCTCTCTGATTCAGAGGGTTTGGGTTAAATACAGAAGATACATTTCAGTTGAATGCATTCAGTTGTACAACTGACTAGGTATCCCCCTTTCTGTTGTATAACTGACTAGGTATCCCCCTTTCTGTTGTATAACTGACTAGGTATCCCCCTTTCTGTTGTATAACTGACTAGGTATCCCCCTTTCTGTTGTATAACTGACTAGGTATCCCCCTTTCTGTTGTACAACTGACTAGGTATCCCCCTTTCTGTTGTCTAACTGACTAGGTATCCCCCTTTCTGTTGTACAACTGACTAGGTATCCCCTTTCTGTTGTACAACTGACTAGGTATCCCCTTTCTGTTGTACAACTGACTAGGTATCCCCTTTCTGTTGTATAACTGACTAGGTATCCCCCTTTCTGTTGTATAACTGACTAGGTATCCCCCTTTCTGTTGTATAACTGACTAGGTATCCCCCTTTCTGTTGTACAACTGACTAGGTATCCCCCTTTCTGTTGTACAGCTGACTAGGTATCCCCCTTTCTGTTGTACAACTGACTAGGTATCCCCCTTTCTGTTGTACAACTGACTAGGTATCCCCCTTTCTGTTGTACAGCTGACTAGGTATCCCCTTTCTGTTGTACAACTGACTAGGTATCCCCTTTCTGTTGTACAACTGACTAGGTATCCCCCTTTCTGTTGTACAGCTGACTAGGTATCCCCTTTCTGTTGTACAACTGACTAGGTATCCCCTTTCTGTTGTACAACTGACTAGGTATCCCCTTTCTGTTGTACAACTGACTAGGTATCCCCCTTTCTGTTGTATAACTGACTAGGTATCCCCTTTCTGTTGTACAACTGACTAGGTATCCCCCTTTCTGTTGTACAACTGACTAGGTATCCCCTTTCTGTTGTACAACTGACTAGGTATCCCCCTTTCTGTTGTACAACTGACTAGGTATCCCCTTTCTGTTGTATAACTGACTAGGTATCCCCTTTCTGTTGTACAACTGACTAGGTATCCCCCTTTCTGTTGTATAACTGACTAGGTACCCCCTTTCTGTTGTATAACTGACTAGGTATCCCCTTTCTGTTGTATAACTGACTAGGTATCCCCTTTCTGTTGTACAGCTGACTAGGTATCCCCTTTCTGTTGTATAACTGACTAGGTATCCCCCTTTCTGTTGTATAACTGACTAGGTATCCCCTTTCTGTTGTACAACTGACTAGGTATCCCCCTTTCTGTTGTATAACTGACTAGGTATCCCCTTTCTGTTGTACAACTGACTAGGTATCCCCTTTCTGTTGTACAACTGACTAGGTATCCCCTTCTGTTGTACAACTGACTAGGTATCCCCTTTTCTGTTGTATAACTGACTAGGTATCCCCCTTTCTGTTGTATAACTGACTAGGTATCCCCCTTTCTGTTGTATAACTGACTAGGTATCCCCCTTTCTGTTGTACAACTGACTAGGTATCCCCCTTTCTGTTGTACAACTGACTAGGTATCCCCCTTTCTGTTGTACAACTGACTAGGTATCCCCCTTTCTGTTGTACAACTGACTAGGTATCCCCCTTTCTGTTGTACAACTGACTAGGTATCCCCCTTTCTGTTGTACAACTGACTAGGTATCCCCTTTTCTGTTGTATAACTGACTAGGTATCCCCCTTTCTGTTGTATAACTGACTAGGTATCCCCCTTTCTGTTGTATAACTGACTAGGTATCCCCCTTTCTGTTGTACAACTGACTAGGTATCCCCCTTTCTGTTGTACAACTGACTAGGTATCCCCTCTGTTGTACAACTGACTAGGTATCCCCTTTCTGTTGTACACAACTGACTAGGTATCCCCTTTCTGTTGTACAGCTGACTAGGTATCCCCTTTCTGTTGTATAACTGACTAGGTATCCCCTTTCTGTTGTACAGCTGACTAGGTATCCCCCTTTCTGTTGTATAACTGACTAGGTATCCCCCTTTCTGTTGTACAACTGACTAGGTATCCCCCTTTCTGTTGTACAACTGACTAGGTATCCCCCTTTCTGTTGTACAACTGACTAGGTATCCCCCTTTCTGTTGTACAGCTGACTAGGTATCCCCCTTTCTGTTGTACAACTGACTAGGTATCCCCCTTTCTGTTGTACAGCTGACTAGGTATCCCCCTTTCTGTTGTACAACTGACTAGGTATCCCCCTTTCTGTTGTACAACTGACTAGGTATCCCCCTTTCTGTTGTACAACTGACTAGGTATCCCCCTTTCTGTTGTACAGCTGACTAGGTATCCCCTTTCTGTTGTACAACTGACTAGGTATCCCCCTTTCTGTTGTACAACTGACTAGGTATCCCCCTTTCTGTTGTACAACTGACTAGGTATCCCCTTTCTGTTGTATAACTGACTAGGTATCCCCTTTCTGTTGTACAACTGACTAGGTATCCCCTTTCTGTTGTACAACTGACTAGGTATCCCCTTTCTGTTGTACAACTGACTAGGTATCCCCCTTTCTGTTGTACAACTGACTAGGTATCCCCTTTCTGTTGTATAACTGACTAGGTATCCCCCTTTCTGTTGTACAACTGACTAGGTATCCCCCTTTCTGTTGTATAACTGACTAGGTACCCCCTTTCTGTTGTATAACTGACTAGGTATCCCCCTTTCTGTTGTATAACTGACTAGGTATCCCCCTTTCTGTTGTACAGCTGACTAGGTATCCCCCTTTCTGTTGTATAACTGACTAGGTATCCCCCTTTCTGTTGTATAACTGACTAGGTATCCCCCTTTCTGTTGTACAACTGACTAGGTATCCCCCTTTCTGTTGTACAACTGACTAGGTATCCCCTTTCTGTTGTACAACTGACTAGGTATCCCCTTTCTGTTGTACAACTGACTAGGTATCCCCCTTTCTGTTGTACAACTGACTAGGTATCCCCTTTCTGTTGTATAACTGACTAGGTATCCCCCTTTCTGTTGTATAACTGACTAGGTATCCCCCTTTCTGTTGTATAACTGACTAGGTATCCCCCTTTCTGTTGTACAACTGACTAGGTATCCCCCTTTCTGTTGTACAACTGACTAGGTATCCCCCTTTCTGTTGTACAACTGACTAGGTATCCCCTTTCTGTTGTACAACTGACTAGGTATCCCCTTTCTGTTGTACAGCTGACTAGGTATCCCCTTTCTGTTGTACAACTGACTAGGTATCCCCTTTCTGTTGTACAACTGACTAGGTATCCCCTTTCTGTTGTACAACTGACTAGGTATCCCCCTTTCTGTTGTACAACTGACTAGGTATCCCCTTTCTGTTGTACAGCTGACTAGGTATCCCCTTTCTGTTGTACAACTGACTAGGTATCCCCCTTTCTGTTGTACAACTGACTAGGTATCCCCTTTCTGTTGTACAACTGACTAGGTATCCCCTTTCTGTTGTACAACTGACTAGGTATCCCCCTTTCTGTTGTACAACTGACTAGGTATCCCCCTTTCTGTTGTATAACTGACTAGGTATCCCCCTTTCTGTTGTATAACTGACTAGGTATCCCCCTTTCTGTTGTACAACTGACTAGGTATCCCCTTTCTGTTGTATAACTGACTAGGTATCCCCTTTCTGTTGTATAACTGACTAGGTATCCCCTTTCTGTTGTACAACTGACTAGGTATCCCCTTTCTGTTGTATAACTGACTAGGTACCCCCTTTCTGTTGTACAACTGACTAGGTATCCCCCTTTCTGTTGTACAACTGACTAGGTATCCCCTTTCTGTTGTATAACTGACTAGGTATCCCCTTTCTGTTGTATAACTGACTAGGTATCCCCTTTCTGTTGTACAACTGACTAGGTATCCCCCTTTCTGTTGTATAACTGACTAGGTATCCCCCTTTCTGTTTTATAACTGACTAGGTATCCCCCTTTCTGTTGTACAGCTGACTAGGTATCCCCCTTTCCCTTTTTTAAAAATCTCCACAAAATGTGGGATATGTGTGTGTGTTTGTGAGTGTGTGCCGCATCTGTTAATGCTCACCTGTGTGTCTGTATAACTTTGCTCATCTCTATGTGTGTGTGTGTGTGTGTGTGTGTGTGTGTGTGTGTGTCTCCCTCTCTGCAGTAGCAAGACGCTGACCTCCATCGAGGAGTCTGATGTGTACCGCATGCTCCTGAAAGACCAGGAGGAGCCCCAGGAGCCCCGGCAATCGGGTTCCTTCAAGGCCCTGCAGGACTTTGTCGACAGCGACGGTCAGTTCTCCACTAAGTAACTTCTCATTCATTATGATATGGGTGGGTAATGATATCATCATTCAGTGTGGATTCCAGGCCATAATGCTGCAGTCCCGCACTCAAGAAGAGCTTCACGGTTGTATATAATAATGTATTATTTCTCAATGAGACATATCAAGGACAAACCTGTCGGTGTTGAAGCCGTCGTCAGTGTGGGTTAGCTCTCTCCCACTCACTCACCTATAGTTGAATTAAAACCTCTAGCTATCAACATCGCATACATTTTGACCCCAAGAAGAAACTATTGGAAAGAGCTACAATCAAAATGAAGATATCACTTGAAATCAGTATTTTGTTGGGTATTCATTTTATAAGACAAAGTAGAGGGAGATAATTCAGAATACACATTGTTCTGATCTTGAAAAGTGGGTACACAAGGAGTAAACTCTATATACAAATGAATTAGTAGTGAACAGATTACATGTCTAGGCTTTGGTTCAGCAGGCTAACACGGTTAACTTGAGTGGTACTGATGTGCTATATAAGGCCTATGAACAAAAATGTGTGGCATATCAAGAAGCTGATTAAATAGCATGATCATTACACAGATGCACCTTGTGCTGGGGACAATAAAAGGCCACTCTAAAATGTGCAGTTTTGTCATACAGCACAATGCCACAGATGTCTCAAGTTTTGAGGTAGCGTGCAATTGGCATGCCGACTGTCCACCAGAGCTGTTGCCAGAGAATTTAATGTTCTCTACCATAAGCCGCCTCCAACGTCGTTATAGAGAATTTGGCTGTACGTCCAATCGGCCTCACAACCGCAGACCACATGTATGGCATCGTGTGGGCGAGTGGTTTGCTGATGGTGGTGGTTGGGTTATGGAATGGGCAAGCATAAACCACAGACAACACATTTGCATTTTATTGATGGCAATTTGAATGCACAAAAATACTGTGACAAGATTCTGAGGCCCATTGTGAGGCAAAATGTTTTTAAGGGGTCTGACCAACAGATGCATATCTGTATTCCCAGTCATGTGAAATCCATAGATTTGGTCCTAATGAATTTATTTCAAATGACTGATTTCCTCAAATGACTGTAACTCAGTAATATCAATGAAATTGTTGTATGTTGCGTTTATATTTTTGTTCTGTAGATATTATTATATAGCCAGTCGGTTCTCTTGTCACAAAAAATACAACTTTTAGGCAGGAATTCTCAGTTCTCAGATTTGCTTACGCAAAACTTATTTGTCCAGTCATACCTGTCTATTTTTACTTCCTCTCAGGTGCTAGGTGGTTTATTTGCTCGTTAGTTTCTGATTTTGTCAACTATGCACTTGGATTTCCAACTCTAAACCAATCTTCAGTGGTAAGCAATGGTTTATTTTCTCTCTCAAACCTCATTTAACCACACAAACACATCTTATGACTCTATATAGAAGAGACTGGCTGCGAACAAAACATGATCCGTGTATCTGTGGTATGTAATAAAGATTTAACATAATTTAGGTTATCAATTATAATTAAACAATTCTTCCTATTTACACGGCAAAAATGTCATCAAAAACAAGAACAGCAGCTGCTCTAGGGCTTGTGGGCTCAGTGATATTATGTGTAATTTACTTGGAACCACCATCTATTGTTTGTCCATCCAGATTAGGAGAATTGCCATCCTTGGAACTGAAAATAGTTTCTCTATCTTAAAAAAAATCTGAAAAGCCTAATGTCTTGGTGTGGCTCTGGCCAATTCGTGTGACTTTTGAATTTAAACTCTGCGGTACCCTGTTCAACATCAATAGCTGCGTCCTGACAGAGGACAGATCCCTTTACGACAAAGCGGACGCTGTCATTTTCTTTCACAAAAGCATCAGACGGACTTGTCCCGATCTCCTCGTCCAGATTTTCAGAAATGGATCTGGTATCACATGGAATTACCAACAAATAACAAAAAAATACCAGGTCTGGAAAACCTTAGTTACAGACGCGATAGCGACATTATAGTGTGAAACGAATTAACAACCATGAAGACTTAGACAGATTTTGTGCTGTCCAATAAAGATAAACTAGTCTGCTGGATTGTGAGCAATAATAACCCTTACACAGGGACGTCAGTCCGAGAAAAATATTATCAGGAGCTGAGCGAACACATAAAGGTAACCCATTTCGGCACTGCTTTTACAGGGAGTCGTTTGAAAAGCACAGAGTATTACTCGACCAACGCCAGGTCCAAGTTCTACCTCTCGTCCGAGAATTCAATCTACAGAGACTACTGTTTCCATATGCTTTGTGTTGTAATCACGACAAACAAAGATATAACGTTAAGCAAACTTTACTAGGCGTGTTGTCAACCAGCACTTTAATAACGTAAGCCCCAACTGGTTTCCGTTTCCTGTGCAACATCAATATTGCTACATGTTCTCTTTTTTTTTAATAACAAAAGGCAGACTCCACCTAACTTTGGCTTGTAGTCCATGTCAGGAATGTGAACTGAATGTTTGTTTACTGTCTCTGACTGTCCATTACTTATTATTACTTTTACCTTCCCACAAAGTCTTTCAGGTGTATAGGTCTTCGGATGGCCCTACCAGACCTTGTGTAGGGAGTGTCGATTACATCAGGAGGTGCTTGACCTGAGATGTTTGGATCTTCTTGTTGAGGTGCAGCGTTCACCTCTAGGTTTTGTTCAGCACCCTGCTTGGCGTCCGCTGGTGCTCTGTTTACTGGCTCTGTGCCAGGCTCCTCAACAGTGGGGAAGTCCTCCTCTATTTCTCTGCTCTTCCTCAGGTGTCGCCTGTTCCTCCTGAAGACTTGTCCCTGTTCTGTCTTCACCTCGTAGGACCTTTGCTCCACAGGTCTGACTACTGTGGCCCTCTGCCACCACTGTTTCTGTCCTGTGAGTGGCTGAACTCTCACCCTGTCATCTCGTTGCAGCTCTGTGAGATCCTTAGGAGAGGTGTCGTAGTACTTTGCTTGTTTCTGTTGTCTTTCCTTGAACTTCTCCAGCTGACAGTTTGCCATCCCCGGTCTCAGAAGATTTTCACTCATTATAAGTAGTGTCTTTGTATGTCTTCCCATGAGCACCATTGCAGGGCTGCTGTCTGTCCCTTGTGACGGGGTATTTCTGTGATCCAGCATGGCCAGGTATGGGTCAGCACCTGCTCTCTTTGCTTTTGCCATCAGTCTCTTGGCTGTTTTCACTGCCGATTCCACTTTCCCATTACTTTGCGGGTATCCTGGAGACGGCGTTTTGTGTGTAAAGTCCCAAGCCTTGCTGAAACTTCGGAACTCGTCTGAAGAGTACTGGGGACCATTGTCTGAGTAAAGGATGTCAGGTATCCCATAGCGAGCAAAGTCGTCTTCAGTTTTCGAATGACCGTTTGACTGTGTGTTCTCCAAATGCTCCACTTCCCAGAAGTTGGAGAGATAATCAACTGTGACCATGTAGTCTCTGTCGTTGAACTGGAACAGGTCAGTCCCTATTTTTTCCCAGGGACGCTTTGGTGCTTCGTGTGGCCTCAACGTTTCTTTCTGCTGCTTCATACCCCATGCAGTGCAGGTGCTACATTGTGCCATGTATGTTCTCAGCTGTGCATTCATGCCTGGCCAGTAGACACACTCGCGAGCTCTTCTCAGACATCCCTCTGTTCCTATGTGTGAGGAATGGATTCTCTGCATTATCTCTGACCTTAGGGCAGTAGGCACAACCACTCGCTCACCTCTGAAGATGACTCCATTTTGCACACTCAGCTCATCTCTGTTGTGGAAATACATGGCTGCTTCCAAGGGTACATGTCCTTTCACTTCAGGCCACCCCTGCAGGATCACATTTTTCAGGGTCTGGTGCTCCCGGTCCAGCTCAGTGGCTCTCTGGATGTGCTTTAGTCTCTCGCTTGACACAGGGAGGTAGTGTATCGTATTGATTGATTCCACTTCGACCTCCACAGGGCCTTTGTTATCTTGTTCTGTGAGGTACGCCCTGCTCAGGGTGTCGGCCAGCACCACGTTTTCCAGGAACGTATCGGAGACTGACCTCGTAGTTTTGGAGTCTCATGAGCATGCGTTGTAGTCTTTTTGGTGCGCTGAGCAGAAGCTTTGTCATGATGCTCTCTAGAGGCTTGTGATCGAACTGCACTTCCACAGTTCGTCCATATGTGAATTGGTGGAACCTCTCCATGCCAAACACCACTGCAAGCAGCTCCTTCTCTATCTGTACATAACCTTTTTCTGTCTCTGTCAGTGCTCTGCTGGCGTATGCTATTGGTTGTCCTCCCTGCATCAAGGCTGCTCCTAACCCACTCTCTGAAGCATCACACTGTAGTACAAGCTGCTCTGTTGGGTTGTAGTATTTCAGCACAGGGGCCTGTGCAATGGTATCCCTGATTTTATTGAAAGCCTGCTCATGTCTCACTGACCACTCCCATAGTGAGTCCTTGTGCGTTAGCTGTCGCAGTGGCTTGCAGAGCTCCGTGGCGTGGCTGCAGAACTTGGCTAGGTAGTTTACCATGCCCAGGAAGCGCTGCACCCCCTGCACATCTGTAGGCCTAGGCATCTGTTTGATGGCTGTCACTTTTCCTGGGTCCACTTTCAACCCCTCTGATGTTAGCAGGTGGCCAATGTAGGGCACTTCCTTCGGCCTGAGCTGCAGCTTCTCCGGATTCAGCTTGATATTGAGCTTCCTGCATCTGTCCAGGAGCATGTTCAGGTTTTTGTCATGGTCCAGAGACGCCACTTCATCATTGTCTCCTTCTCCCACAATCAGGATGTCATCTGCAATGATTTTGACTCCTGGAAGACCTTCCATTGCCTGGGTCAACTTCCTCTGAAAGATCTCTGGGGGTGGACTGATTCCCATTGGCATGCGCAGCCACCTGTAGCGTCCCATGGGAGTAGAGAACGTGGTGAGATAGCTGGATTCCTCCTCCAGTTCCACATGCCAAAATCCGTTTTTTACATCACGAACAGAGAACACGCGTGCTCTGTTCAGATCTGGCAGCACGTCTTCAATAGTGGGAAGTGGGTAATGGCTCCTCTTGAGCGCCTTGTTGAGAGGTTTCGGATCAATGCACACTCTTCGTTTTCCCGACTGTTTCTTCACTACGATCAGGCTGCTAATCCAATCTGTGCTTTTGTCAACTGCTTTTATCATCCTTCTTTTCTCTAGACCACTGAGCTCCTCTTTGAATGGTTTATATAGTGCTACTGGCACTCTTCTCTTTGGCAGCTGGACGGGCTCCACTCGCTCATCCACTTCCAGCTTCAGTTTGCCGGGTAAGCATCCATCTCCCTGGAATACATCAGAGTACTCTTGTTTGATTTGCTCTTTCGTCCAGGATCCCATTGTTTTCTCGATGGCTAGGATGTTGTGATGCTGTACAGTAATAAACTCCATTGCCTGGATAGCCTTACTGCCTAGAATGGGCCTGTGCACATTCTTGTTGACTACGATGAACTCAACTCGGTAGGTTTTCTTATTGCGTGGATTGATCACTTTAAGTGTGCACTTCCCCAGTGGCGTCAGAGTACTCTTGTTATACATCACCAATACCTGACTGCAGGGCTCTAGGTGACTGGCTTTTATGAGGTTTGCAGGGATAACATTACAACTAGCACCACAATCTAGCTGAAATCTGACAGACTTTTTGTTGACCAGCATGGTGGCAAAGAGAGCTGCATTGGGGTCTGTGGTTTTCTCCTGCGCCACGTTGATGCTCTCTGACTTTGGCCCTAGTGTGATGCACAGAACATCCTCACCGCTCTCTGAGTCAGCTGATGCATTTTCCATTGCCAGGACTCTGTTTCTCTTGCTGGCCCCTGCACTTTTGCAAACTGTAGAGAAGTGATTGTTTTACATTTTGATTTACATTTTTGTCCATATGCAGGGCATTTTTCATTTTTTCTCTCATGTGTCCGTCCACAGTATCTGCATTGTATAATGCTCTGTCCCTCTGTAGGGTATCCTCTCCCTCGCGGTCTCTCTTTCTGTGTTACTGCATGCACTGCTACAGGTCCCTGCACATTTATTACTTTAGCTCTCTGTCTGGACAGTTCTGCAGCTCTTCCTATCTGTATGCATTTCTCTAAACTGAGATCAGTCTCTCTGAGTAAGCGCTCTCTTACACATGTAAGTGTGTCACATGTGCCACACACAATCCTGTCCCTGATAAGAGAGTCTGTGATTACTCCAAAGTTGAAGGTGGCCACTAGAGTCCTCAATTCAGTGAGATATTTGTCTAAACTCATCTTGGCCCTGACTTCGCATGAAAAAATTATCTCTCAATTGTTTCATTTTTCTTGGGATCACAAAATGCATCTAGTGCTGCAATTACTTCCTCAACAGAGAGATGGTCTTTTGTACTGCCCACACACAGGGTCTCACAAATCTCTCTGCCTTTTTCCCCAATTATATAATTCAGTAGCTTCACTTTGTAGTCATCGGGTTCTTCTCTCATTGTAAGAGCCAAGTACAAATTGAATTCCTCTTTCCATCTTTTCCAGGTCAGTGCTAAATTACAATCATCAAAGTCTATTTTGCCCGGAGGTTTCAGTGCATTTTCCATGGCGATTTAGTGCTAGAAGGGGACGTTAGCTACTCACGACAACTTGTATCCAATAGCCAGCTAGCTTTTAGCATAGAGTCCCTCACAGTAGCTAGCTGACGTAGACGTTCGGCGCGATGACTAGCCTGTCAACGCGGCACTTTTCAAACTGCCGCCTGGGATGTATTCTTCATTTACATCGATGAGATCCGGGTTCCTTTTGAGTACCGCTGTCACCATGTTTCAATATGCTTTGTGTTGTAATCACGACAAACAAAGATATAACGTTAAGCAACTTTTACTAGGCACGTTGTCAACCAGCACTTTAATAACGTAAGCCCCAACTGGTTTCCGTTTCCTGTGTAACATCAATATGTGCAACATCAATATTGCTACAACTACATCACGGAAAAGGTGAACGGATCACTTGTGGCAGGAACTGTACCAATGGTATTGGGCCCGTCTAGACAGAACTACGAAGACTTTCTTCCTGCGGATTCCTTTATTCGTATCAATGACTTCCCGGATGCAAAGGCGTTGGCGGACTTCCTCATCCAGTTGGACAAGAACGATGATGCGTACATGCGCTACTTCATGTGGAGGCGGTACCTCAAGGCCACGCCCCCCACCTGTTGAAACGCTATGAAGAGTTCATTCAACCCATCTGTTGTGCATGTGAACACATGTGAACACAAAGATAAGAGATATAGTATTGTCCATGACCTCTACAAGATGTTTTTGGGTTGAGACATTTTCCATTAGCTCTTGATTTGAATACATCAGAGGAGGATGGTGGGCTGACATATAGGAGGTCGGGCTCATCGTAATGTCCTGAATGGAATGAGCCCGTTTATCCGCCCACCAGCCACCACTGGAATATATGTATAGTTTAATGTGGTTTTAATTTAGTTTTATATAATGCACATTTGGAGACTGTGACCTTTATAATAGGTTATAGAATTTCCTCCTTTAAAGTGGAAATCAGCTGTTGAAACAATAACAAAGCGTCCTCCCTGCCCCTGTTTCAGTAAAAAAGCTGAGGGATATGGGGCTGGAGAATTTGGAGCCGTGCTACAGACGGGGCTGTGCTGAATTTTTTTTTTTTACATCTACAAAGAAATACATACATGTATTAATATATTTTTTTAATTCCGATTTTTCAGGGGGTGCTGCAGAACCCTCAGCACCTCTACTTCCCGCAGCTATGGATGTAGCAACTGCAGATTGACAATTTTAAGAATTCACTCATGTGAATCTGTACTGAATGAAACCGTGGACTTTTCTCTATCTGTGTCTGTCTTACTTGTCACTCATATGACTGTAGAGCAGAATATCTCAATATGTCAGCACAGCCACGTAAATATAGTCCATAAATTGTTTCATCTTTTTCACTTTTTAAGCATATATTTTTTTTTCCTATAGGCCAAATTAGCAGCATGCATTAGTTATACATTAGTCAAACATATAAAAAAAAAGAACATGGTCAAACATAGTGTGTTTCTGAAAAGAGATTCTGCAAAGACATTACACAATAACGGAATCTGTTGTATTGCCAGTGGTGATTTTAGCATGTAAATCTTGGTGGGGCAAACAAAATAAAAAGTGAGATGCATGCCAGAAAAGCCACTACATAACACTAAACAATACATGAATTGCACTATAACGGTGACAAACGGTGCCCACAAACTGTTAGGGCCTACATAAAGCAGTCCCAAAAGCAGAGTCCCAACACCTTACCACTGCTACACCTGGCTATCAGCAGAGCCTTATCTGGCAGTGAAACAGTTCATTCAGCCTCATTTACTGCCTTTAAAAAAACATTACTGATATGGCTGACTTGCTTAAACAAATGTGGTTTCTACTGACAATTGAGATGTAAAAACTATGGCATAAGGGGACGCCAAGCAGATAAGAGGCAATCCGTAATTTCGATTAACACATTAATGAGCGAACGACGACGGACGTAGTCAATATAACTATTTGAAATGTACAGCGACAGAATTCAGATCATGGACCGTTCTTACAGTGTTCTCCCTGTTCACCAAGTCAGAACCGTAGGATAAATAAAGGGGGCATATAAACAGACAATGAATGAGGTGAAAAAATACAACATTTTTAGGGTGAGGCACATTGAACGCCGTTTGGGTCTTTGCGTGTCACAAAAGATACACGTCATATAACACTATTTGACGCGTTAAATAAGCTTTTATTTGACACATCAAATAACACAATTCTACGGGCGGCAGGTAGCCTAGTGGTTAGAGCGTTGGGCCAATAACTGAAAGGTTGCTGGATTGAATCCCCGAGCTGACAAGGTAAAAATCTGGCAAAAAAAATCTGGCAGCATACTGCATAATACATTTTTGGACTCACCTTCTGAAGGGGGCACAGCCACTCCATTGAATAGCAGGCTAGTGGTTGCTTTGCAATGCTCGCAGTTAGCCACTGATTCCTTACAAACCACTCATTGTTGAATTTGCGATTTCCAACTTGTTGTGTAATCTTTATGGCGGATGAGCACCGATACGATTGATCTAATTTCTCTTCATTTTTTTATCTTCATATGACAACGATTAAAAATGATTTGCCAGTAGATTGTCGACTTGATTCATGATGATGACTGCTAGCTAAGACTTTGAAATTAAAATGTTGACATGATCAGTCCAATCAAAGCTACTGTACATATAACATGATTTTACGTAATTTATCTGTGGCCAATGACCTTGAGCCTTCTTGGAAGGGCACTTGTAATATAACTCTATGGCAGGACCCAAAGGGCTGAAATTTTGGATGTCTTTGCTTACTAAGGACTTCAACTTGGCGATGACGTAGTGTCCCCATGAGTTGACAGAACACTGAGCCAATTACGGCGCAATGCTCCTATTTTCTGCTGGCTCGCACCACCACCACAGGAAGCACTGAGCTAGACTGAAACACCTGCATATTGGAGCTGCCTTACTCAAGAAAACAAAAAAGAGACCATTTTTTACATTGTTTGCAAACTGATATGTGAAACGTATTAATGCCAAAATAACATGCAAAACAGGCAAGCCCAAAACATTTTATTTATTTATGTGTGTGTGTATATATGTGTGTGTGTGTGTATATATATATATATATATATATATATATATATATATATATATATATATATATTAATTATTTATTTATTTATTTATTTTGCTAAAAATGTGTGGCTCAAAACAGGTGGTGGTACTCTGCCCCACCTGCCCTGAATGACAGGTCGCCACTGTGTATTTCACTGTATTGTTTAGGGGGGGAGTGTACAATAGATTGAGATTCTGTATCCGTGCCTGCAATATACTGTGCTATGGTGTCATCATCAATATACTCTGCTATGGTGTCATCATCAATATACTGTGCTATGGTGTCATCATCAATAAACTGTGCTATGGTGTCATCATCAATATACTGTGCTATGGTGACATCATCAATATACTGTGCTATAGTGTCATCATCAATATACTGTGCTATGGTGTCATCATCAATATACTGTGCTATAGTGTCATCATCAATATACTGTGCTATGGTGTCATCATCAATATACTGTGCTATGGTGACATCATCAATATACTGTGCTATGGTGTCATCATCAATATACTGTGCTATGGTGTCATCATCAATATACTGTGCTATGGTGTCATCATCAATATGCTGTGCTATGATGACATATCTGTGACATCATACAGTATGTCTCTAACGCTCTGCTCCCTTTTGTATTTCAATATAAAAATTATTTAATATCCTACATGTACGGTATGCTCCTAATTTTAATCATTTGCTTGTGACTTGTATTCTGTGTCACAAATGGTAACCTATTCTCTGTGTACTGTATTGACCAGCTCGAAGTAGTGCACTATGTAGGGATTAGGGTACCAATAGTGTGTCCCATGTGTTGTCCAGGCACTCGCCCCATGGTGACGAGGACAGTGAGAGCGCCCATGACTAAGCCACCGCCGCCCACAGGAAACCTGCAGAAACTGCCCCTGTGTGACAAGTGTGGAAACGGCATTGTGTGAGTACTTCGAAGACAAAGCTGCTCTGAGCACGTCATATGAAAAGTTGGTACTGAGTTGCACCCATTTCTTTCAATACTTGTTATAATAATAAGAGTCATAGCCGGAAATCCAGAACCTGTTTTGAGATGACATTCCACTCCTTTTTTTTCCTGTGTCATTCCAAACACAGGAGGCTGGTGAGGGGAGGACGGCTCATAATAATGGCTGGGACAGAGCGAATGGAATAGCGTTAAACACGTTTGACGTCTTTTCATACCATTCCACCTATTCCGCTCCAGCAGTTACCACGTGCCAGTCCTCCCCAATTAAGGTGCCACCAACCTTCTGTGTTGCCAAACAGTATCTTTCTTCTACAGAGAGTTTGCTTAGTTGTGTTGATCAGAAGGGGTTTGGTCAGACAAGGAGTGGCAAGGAGTATAATGATAACAGAAACAAACTGGTACCCAGGCCAGAAGAGTTACACCTAAACAGTTCTGACAGAAACGAGTCGCCCCTTAAAATTCCAATGCAGCCGTTTTTATCTCATTATTAAATCATTTCTGGGCAACAATTAAATACCTTACTTTGATTGTTATATATTTATATATTTTTATATTTTTGGGGGACTATCTGGGAGTGGTTTGCGTGGGGAGGGGAAAACTGAAAACTAGCTGTTATTGGCATAGAGGTTTGGAAGTTATTGGTGATGTCACCAGGCAAAAACCAGGCCAAAACTCCATCACACTAAAACAGGCTGAAATTTCAGGCAGTCTTTTCAAATAGCTTTTACATTAAAAGGGCATTATCATAATGCTCACAATTTGACAGTATTATTCCAACCTCGTAGTGTAGAAATGTACACTACCGTTCAAAAGTTTGGGATCACTTAGAAAAGCAATTTTTTTTGTCCATTAAAATACCATCAAATTGATCAGAAATACAGTGTAGACATTGTTAATGTTGTAAATGACTATTGTTGCTGGAAACGGCTGATTTATTTTTAATGGAATATCTACATAGGTGTACAGAGGCCCATCATCAGCAACCATCACTCCTGTGTTCCAATGGCACGTTGTGCTAGCTAATCCAAGTTTATCATTTTAAACGGCTAATTGATCATTAGAAAACCCTTTTGCAATTATGTTAGCACAGCTGAAAACGGTTCTGATTAAAGAAGCAATAAAACTGGCCTTAGACTAGTTGAGTGTCTGGAGCATCAGCACTTGTGGGTTCGATTAGAGGCTCAAAATGGCCAGGAACAAAGAACTTTCTTCTGAAACTCGTCAGTCTATTCTTGTTCTGAGAAACAAAGGCTATTCCATGCGAGAAATTGCCAAGAAACTGAAGATCTCATACAACGCTGTGTACTACTCCCTTCACAGAAAAGCGCAAACTGACTTTAACCAGAATAGAAAGAGGAGTGGGAGGCCATGGTGCACAACTGAGCAAGAGGACAAGTACATTAGAGTGTCTAGTGCAGCTTCATTAAATAGTACCCGCAAAACACCAGTCTCAACGTCAACAGTGAAGAGGTGACTCCGGGATGCTGGCATTCTAAGCAGAGTTACAAAGAAAAAAGCCATGTCTCAGACTGGCCAATAAAAAGAAAAGATTAAGATGGGAAAAAGAACACAGACACTGGACAGAGGAACTCTGCCTAGAAGGCCAGCATCCCGGAGTCGCCTCTTCACCGTTGACGTTGAGACTGGTGTTTTTTTTTACTGCACTGGGCCTTGAAAGGGAAAGTTGGAATTTGAGGTTGTACTTCCTAATATTAATATAAATCTGATATTTCTAACATGTTTCTACCAGTCTTTAGTCAAAATCTGAACTAAAGCATATGAGAAATATGTATGAGAAAATATGTTATCAGGTGAGGAGCAACATAGCTGACAACTATATATACTGAGTGTACAAAACATTATGAACACCTGCTGTTTCCATGACATAGACTGACCAGGTGAATCCAGGTGAAAGCTGAAGGGGAGGAGACAATTGAGACATGGATTGTGTATGTGTGCCATTCAGAGGGTGAATGGTCAAGACAACAGATTTAAGATCCTTTGAAAAGGGTATGGTGCCAGGCGCACTGGTTTGAGTGTGTCAAGAACTGCAACACTGCTGGGTTTTTCACGCTCAACAGTTTCCCGTGTGTATCAAGAATGGTCAACCACCCAAAGAACATCCAGCCAACTTAACACAACTGTATCCCTGTGGAACACTTTCGAAACCTTGAAGAGGCCATGCCCCGAAAAAGGGGGTACAACTCAATATTAGGAATGTGTTCATAATGTTTGGTATACTCCGTGTACTTTGAGGGGGGCAGCACTCTCCCAAATCATTGATGTAATCTGGCAACCCTGCTCCAGCTTCCCCTTCCCCAATCCTAACCCTAACCATTAGCGGGGGAAAAGCTAAACTGACCCAAGGTCAGCGGTAACTTCAGCCTACTCCTGTTGTTACCTCTGTTGTTCTTCTATAGGGGCACAGTGGTGAAAGCGAGAGACAAGTTCCGCCACCCTGGCTGCTTCGTGTGCACCGACTGTGACGTCAACCTTAAACAGAAGGGCTACTTCTTCGTGGAGGGCCAACTGTACTGCGAGACCCACGCTCGAGCTAGGACAAGACCCCCGGAGGGCCATGACCTTGTCACTGTTTTCCCCTCGGCATAGGACCCTCCTCACACAAACACACGCACCATCCTAAAAATCTGCCAGTGAGGCACCATTGATTGTAACTGTTTGTATCTGTGTTCTCCTGTGTTTTATTGTCTGTATCCTCTGTTTTGCACAAATCCTGACAGTGCGTTTGCTTGTGAATACACGTACATGTATAGTATTCTCTTCATTCAAATAAAGGGGTTTTGACTCCATGTTGTGGAAATGCCTCATATTGTCTTTCTCTTCATCCCTTTCCTGAGCTGACTGACTGACAGGCAGACACACTAGATGAAGTGCTGGCACGTCACAGTGTCACAGAGGGCACTGAGAGCCTCTCAAGGGGGGACGACAACGAGGGGGCTGTGAATGTGTCACCTTCCCCGGGTCAGCTGTTCTTCCTCACAGGGTGTCACGGTGGGCATAAAGGGTACTATCTGTTTACGACCTGGGATTTGGCGTCCAGCCGGACGGCGAGCCTCAGTGAAAGAGTTGTAAGGTCAGCAAGTGTTTGGGT
The DNA here is from genome assembly GCA_030435695.1 of Brachymystax lenok tsinlingensis. Lineage (NCBI taxonomy): Eukaryota > Metazoa > Chordata > Actinopteri > Salmoniformes > Salmonidae > Brachymystax > Brachymystax lenok. Next base: position 47,107,975 of record CM059810.1, read on the forward strand.
GAAAGAGATGAACGCGAGGAAGGACAATTGTGATTAGACGACAAACTAGTGAGATAAAAAAAAAAAGTACATGTCTTCTAGCAGTGGAGCTTGTCACATAACTACTATGTGCATGAGCGGATCATTATGAGATTGTGAGGAGTCATGTTGCTGAAGTGAAGTGAACCTAATTCATGTCGCTCGCCTACATTATTTGAACCTTCAATCCCGAAGAGACTATACTTTCCCCTAGTGTTCATTTGGCCATCCCAACATGGATATAGATGGATATGAAGTAGTGGTCTGAAAAGACATGCTGGCCCTGGATATGTAAATTAAGCCACAATAACAGTCAATGACATTTTGCTTTGCGTGCTCTTTTCCAAAAAAGTTATCTCCGAGAGGTGTTATGTTATGAGGTAAGTTGACAGTGGTGTAGCCTATATCCCTCCACCAGTTGTGAGAGGCCTATAAAACAGGGCCTGGCTCCAATTAGCACCCCAAAGACCCCAGCCAAATTCCCTCAGCCCATCGGCCCAGTGAATCAGACCATGATACATGTTCTTTCTCTGAATACTGTATCTTGTGTTACTTTTGTAGGTCAGTTTCCACACATTTAGGTGGGCTCAAGTGTCACGTCCCTCTTTGGGGCAAAACATTATAGACATTGGACAGGGTGAGATCACAGGTAAATAGATCCCGTTGGCTATAACTGTAATAGGAAAAGGGTACCTTGGCAAGAGTAGGCATTACAACATGGCATAAGGGTGAGTGTTGGCACACGATACAACAGCCCAGTTGTCCAATGAAACGGCGTAAATAGGCTTATACTAGGCCTACTATAGAACAAGATTTAATTCGAAGCGTACAGACATTTCAAAAGAAGATACTAAGTATATGTATAGATAAAACATGACTTGTTAAAGTGGCAAAAGGCTCAGTCTCAAAAGGCTCACAACCCCCCCAAAAATAAAATTGAAGTGTGTAAAAATGGGGTGAAAGAACTGTTGATGACCACCATCCAATCAGAGTTGAGCTGAACTTTGAGGGACGTCAGAATTCCGGTTACCGTGGTAACCACACGGCAGATTTATTAAGGAGGACGAAGTTTATCAACGCTTGACACAAATGAGCTACGATTATTATGAATTCACATTTATAACGTGTCATGTAGCTACAAGCAAGCCGAGTTCCTGCAGAGGGTGAGTTATGATTTATTTACTGTTTTACTGTAACGTTAGCTAATTACGCCTTGCTTGGGCTAGCTACGGTAGCTAGCTAGTTATTTAGTTAACGCAAGCTACAGTCGCCTTGTAGCTGGCTTTTTGTTGATAGCCTTGAGTCTTGAAATAAGAGATGTCTAGCTGGAACATTATCCTAAACTATCCTACATTAAATGGCATGTAAGCCCTGCTCATTCATGTTTTAGGTTCCTGTCGGTGAATGTAATTTCAGGCCCATTCTGTTCAAACGTGCTGCCGCCTAGCTATCACCCCAGAGAGCAGCATGAGAAGACGGAGCGGCTGCACACCTGAGGCCCCTCTGTCTCCAAGAGAAGGCAACCAGGTTGAATGTTAATAATGAGGACATATCATGTTCTGCATTTGAACTAGGCATTTTTATGTAATGACATTGTTATAAAGAATATAGCCTAGGCTTTCATGATGAAAGACTTCAAGTGTTATGCTTGGCCTACTTGTTGGAGAGTAGGCTAATAAAGAATGGCTGCTGAATATGTACGTACAAACCTGTGTTAAACCCACAAGAATATTGTATTATTGACTATATGGGTCATGGTTACATGAACGCAACACGGCCCTCACCCATTCCTTGCACTCATTTCAGGTTGAGTGGACCACACCAGTTTCACAGCACATGAAGAAAACACAGCCTCTTCTTCATAATTGTAACAGCAAATCAGGGATATCTTCAGAAAATTTGAACAATATTTAATTGATGAAAGAAACAAATGAATCAGAGACCCGTAGAGCATCCTACAGGCGTTCACCGGGGGCTTTCGACTCTGACTGCTCCCCAAGACACAGTGGCCCGGGAGACCGAGCTCTCGGGACAGACTACACATCTGAGATCATAGTCGATTTGGAGAATACGGTGGACAGACTGAAAAACGCTCTGGTGTCACTGGAGGAGGACAACCTCAGCCTCAACAAGAAGATAAGAGAAAACAAGGCGGAAGTCCGCTCATTTTCGACCAATCACAATGTCTCAGGCTCAACAAGTGGCAACGATTCACAGAAAATGGGTGGTGGTCACACTCACAGTCCCACCTCCAAACTCAATACGCACCCTGTCACTTTCAACGTGGCCAAAAGATACCCAGAAAGTCAGAGGCAAGATACACCATCCAAGATAGAGGAGACTAGGATTAGAGAGATGCTCAAAATGGAGAGCCTATCCTTGGAGGACAAGTGTATTTACTTGGAGAAAGAGAAACAGGACTTGCAGAGGAAGCTGCAGAAGACTGAGGACTACTGCAAGGAGTGTGTCCTCGAACTCAAGAGGATCCTCCCAAAGTACGAGGACCTCAAAGCCTCGAATAAAACCCTGGATAAGCTCAACAAGCAGCAGGCCGCAGAGAAACACAGACTCGTCGAAGCTCTTGAGGCCGAGAGCCGGGCAGGGGAGAGATCCAGGGATCACAGCCTGGCTTGGGAGCCCAAAGAAGGTGGTAGTGACAACAGGGTGTGGGTTCAACTGGAGAGAGCCAACGATCTCTGCACCCAGCTCACCCAGGAGAAGGGGCAGCTGGAGGACCGGATGGCCTCGCTGGCAAGGGAGGTCGGCCACCTCACGAACGAGCTGGATATGAGCTGGGCCGAGCTCCATCAGCTGGGGGCCAGGAGGAGAAGCTCCCTTGAGGGGAGCACAACTAGGGACGGCAGCCCTCCGGCCTCGTCGGGCAACAAACACCCGGCCGAATGCATCCTGTCGGGCGCCGTACCCCATCTCCAAGAGGAGAACAAGACACTACGAGAGAACCTCAAACAGAGCGTCAAGAGTGGCGAGGAGGCAGAGGGCAGGGCCAAGCAGCTGAGGGAAGAGCAGGCCATATTGGAAAGCTGCCTGCTCACGGTGCAGAAGGAGAAAGACCTGCTACAGCTGGAGGTGCGGCAGCTCCACCAGGAGTACATTGAGCTCAGCAGTAGCATCTCGCTGCAGCTGAGGGAGAGGAGCCCTGTCGCCAGTACCAGGGTATTAGCAGGGTCACATGAGGTGACTGATGGTAGTGATAGTGGAGCCAGGCAGCAAGAGAGTCCAAGGCAGCCTCTGAACAGCAGCCCTATTACCAGAGAAATGCTGGATGGCCCTGTTGGTAAGGTTAAAAAGAGTGCATTTTTACAGTTTGTCATTTAATTCAGTTGTATTGAATAGGTTATTCATTTTCATTCAAGGTAATTCAGAATGCAAAAGAATGTTTGAACATCTAGCTACTGTATCAGATTATTACATATATTTACCTGACAGAAGATAAAAAATGTTATAAGTAGAGACATCACCACTAGTCGTCCTGGAGCTCATAACTATGTCTTGAAAGACTCTTCTTCTTTGGACTGTGTAGGCGGAGAGGAAATTGACCATATAAGGAAGCGTTTAGAGGATGAGGAGCAGAGAGGCCAGAGGTACAAAAACATCATCGATCAGAATGAATGAGGCTGTAGCTGGATCAGTGGGCCTGGCAGACTGGATGTTGACCTCTACCTCCCATACCACAAGGAGTCAGGAGAGGTCAAGCATACTGTAGCTTTACCGTAGAGCTCTCTGCACCACTTTACTGCACCACCAACAATATGCCCTTCACAAGGTCATGTACCATATGCACTGTACACATTTAAAATTCCCTGATTTTTATATTATGCTTTTCAAAAATATTTTGTCAGTGTTATTTATCATTTATAATGGTTTTTACTTGAGAGTTCGAGATACAGTAGAAGTAAGATAAATGGCATGTCAAGGCTATTTGTGGCTAGGGTCGGGACGATTCAAGCATTACGATACTCGTTAGTAATGTGGCAAGAAAACAAAACACGAAGCGGATTTAACTTCTTTAGGAAAACATCCCTAATGTTGGAAACTAACATCATTATGGTGTTGTCCAGAGTCACAATTATTTATTTTCCAAGCTAAAGCACACAATATTTGACATATGTGGGGATCTTAACAGTCGTAACAGTGGAATTGGGAGGTTAGATCACTATATAATGTGTCCCTGAACAAAGGGGGGTCAAAATCTAAAGTACCAGTCAGTATCTGGTGTGGCCACCAGCTCAATTAAGTACTGCAGTGCATCTCCTCCTCATGGACTGGCCCGGATTTGCCAGGTATTGCTGTGAGATGTTACCCCACTCTTTCACCAAGGCACCTGCAAGTTCCCGGACAATTCTCGGGGCAATGGCCCTAGCCCTCACCCTCCGATCCAACAGATCCCAGACGTGCTCAATTGGATTGAGATCTGGGCTCTTCGCTGGCCATGGCAGAACACTGACATTCCTGTCTTGCAGGAAATCACACACAGAATGAGCTGTATGGATGGTGGCATTGTCATGCTGGAGCCTGCAGGAAGGGTACCACATGAGGGAGGAGGATGTCTTCCCTGTAACGCATAGCGTTGGGATTGCCTGCAATGACAACAAGCTCAGTCCGATGATGCTGTGACACACCGCCCCAGACCATGACGGACCCTCCACCTCCAAATCGATCCCGCTCCAGAGTACAGACCTCGGTGTAACGCTCATTACTTCGATGATAAACGCAGATCCGACCATCACCCCTGGTGAGACAAAACCGCGACTCCTCAGTGAAGAGCACTTTTTGCCAGTCCTGTCTGGCAAGCAACGGTGGGTTTGTGCCCATAGGTGACGTTGTTGCCGGTGATGTCTGGTGAGGACCTGCCTTACAACAGGCCTAGAAGCCCTCAGTCCAGCGTCTCTCAGCCTATTGTGGACAGTGAGCACTGATGGAGGGATTGTGCGTTCCTGGTGTAACTCGGGCAGTTGTTGTTGCCATCCTGTACCTGTCCCGCTGGTGTGATATTCAGATGTACCGATCCTGTGCAGGTGTTGTTACACGTGGTCTGCCTCTGCGAGGACGATCAGCTGTTCGTCCTGTCTCCCTGTAGCACTGTCTTAGGCGTCTCACAGTACGGACATTGCGATTTATTTCCCTGGCCACATCTGCAGTCCTCATGCCTCATTACAGCATGCCTAAGGCACGTTCACGCAAATGAGCAGGGACCCTGGGCATCTTTCTTTTGGTGTTTTTCAGAGTCAGTAGAAAGGCCTCTTTAGTGTCCTAAGTTTTCATAACTGTGACCTTAATTGCCTACCGTCTGTAAGCTGTTAGTGTCTTAACGACTGTTCCACAGGTGCATGTTCATTAATTGTTTATGGTTCATTGAACAAGCATGGGAAACAGTGTTTAACCTCTTTACAATGAAGATCTGTGAAGGTTTTGGTGTTTTTACGAATTATTTTGAAACACAGGGTCCAGAAAAAGTGGCGTTTTCTTTTTTTTCTGAATTTATATGATTCCATATGTGGTATTACATAGTTTTTTTTATGTCTTTACTATTATTCTACAATGTAGAAAATAGTCAAAAGAAAAAAAAAAACACTGGAATGAGTAGGTTTGTCCGGACTTTTGACTGCTACTGTATGTAACCCGTACTTACATGAGGAGCGTCTGTGGCAGAAGTTAAGAAGGTGATTGATGCTGCAAAAAAATGGGAAAGCGTTTGGCATTGATGAACTGCCTAATGAAGTTTTAAAATCCCCTGAATTAATTGACATCCTTCATGATTTGCTCCAAAATTTGTTTAGAGTACGTGTATTGCCATCCACTTGGTATAAGTCTATATTGAATCCCATTCCCAAATCTTCAAAAAATGACCCGAGAATGCCACTGAACTATAGAGGCATAAGTTTATTAAGTATGGTTTATAAATTATATCAATCCGTCCTCAACATTAGGCTAATGACCATTTTGGAGGATCAAAACATTCTGGTGGAAGAACAAAATGGTTTTCGTAAATCCAGAGCCTGTATAGATCATATCTTCTCGGTCTGTACAATAATCAGAAATAGATGACACGAAGAGAAGCCTACTTTTGCATGTTTCATTGATTTCCAGAAAGCTTTTGATTTATGTAAATAGGGATATTTCAGCCTATAGTTGGTTATAGACCGGGGTTGATGGAAGGTTTTATCACGCAATCAAGTCTCTTTACAAAGTACCATTTGCGTGTGTGCGTGTTAATGAATTTCTTACAGATTGGTTCCCCCCACACCCTCGGGTGTAAAACAAGGAGACGCCTTATCACCGACTTTGTTTGCTATGGTTATAAGTTATTTGGCAGAAGAAACTAAACGGTTAAATATTGGCGTAAGATATGATGATGAAATGCTAAGTATCTTTTTATATGCTGATGATATTATTCTGATGGCAGAAAGTGAACAAGACCTGCAGAACATGTTATTATGTGCAGTCAGTCGGTGTACAAGATGATCAACCAGACAAAAACACAGATAATGCATTTTAGAAACCAGGTACTAAGAGAAGGGTTTTTTTAGGGTTTTTTTCTTGAGTTTACTAGCAATTATAAATATTTTGGTATTTTTATTGATGAACATTTTTACCTTTTTAACATGGAATATCTGCTCAGTGAGTAGTAACTCTTGGGGGAGTTTATAGGAAAAACAAAAACACTCAAATATATTGGTTATGCTGCGTATTCCAAACCGTATCAGACATGCGTGTGTCCTGTTCTGGACTATTCAGCGGGAATGTGGGGTGCTAAGAGGTATTTAAAAATGAACGTTACTTTTTAGGTGTCCACAAGTTTGCACCTATACTTTCAATAACTGGGGACATGGGCTGGGAACCCTGCGAGGTGAGATGGAAGGCGTGTACGGTGAGACTTTGGAATAGACTGTTGGATATGCCAACTGCCAGAATAGCTAGTAAAGTTTTTCAATGGGATCTATCCGTAGGGGGATCTATCCACAGGGGGAGCCTGGGCAACTGGAATGTCTGACCTTTTTCAACAGTCTGACTGTGAACATCTGTACGAAAACCAAATTAAGGGAGACATAGATATGATACCATATGGGGGGGGGGAAATGGGTGGAGGAGAGTAATTATAAACCCAAATTGAGAACTTTTTGTTTAATTATGGGTGAATTTGTGTGTGTGTGAGAGATATATTATGTATAACCTACCTAAAAGCAAGAGATCGCTATGTGCACAGGTAAGATCAGGGATATTGCCTCTGCGTATTGAAACAGGTAGAATCAGGGATATTTCCTCTGCGTATTGAAACAGGTAGGATCAGGGATATTGCCTCTGCATATTGAAACAGGTAGGATCAGGGATATTGCCTCTGCGTATTGAAACGGGTAAGATCAGGGATATTGCCTCTGCTTATTGAAACAGGTAGGATCATGGATATTGCCTCTGCGTATTGAAACAGGTAGGATCAGGGATATTGCCTCTGCGTATTGAAACAGGTAAGATCAGGGATATTGCCTCCGTATTGAAACAGGTAAGATCAGGGATATTGCCTCTGCGTATTGAAACAGGTAAGATCAGGGATATTGTCTCTGCGTATTGAAACAGGTAGGATCAGGGATATTGCCTCTGCGTATTGAAACATGTAAGATCAGGGATATTGTCTCTGCGTATTGAAACAGGTAAGATCAGGGATATTGCCTCTGCGTATTGAAACAGGTAAGATCAGGGATATTGCCTCTGCGTATTGAAACAGGTAAGATCAGGGATATTGCCTCTGCGTATTGAAACAGGTAAGATCAGGGATATTGCCTCTGCGTATTGAAACAGGTAAGATCAGGGATATTGCCTCTGCGTATTGAAACAGGTAAGATCAGCTATATTGCCTCTGCGTCTTGAAACAGGTAAGATCAGGGATATTGCCTCTGCGTCTTGAAACAGGTAAGATCAGGGATATTGCCTCTGCATATTGAAACAGGTCGGTATTGTGTTCTATGTGGTAAATGGCACGTGTGTGTGTATATAGATTGTGTATAGGCTTGTCTCCCATATGAATATTCTCTTTGAGCCAGACTTGTTTCAAATGCCTTCCATTTCTATGTTATGTAAATATACAGTGTGTATGTATGTACATTGTTGTACTGCTCTAGAGATATAATTCTTGTTTGGATAACCTTATTTACTATTATGTATATATTTTTACTTTCAATTGTTTCACTCTTTACACGATGCGCAATGCAGAGAACAATAATTATCATTGGAAGAAGAATAAAAATGTAATTACCACAGTGAATTATTGTTATGTTTGTGTCAATTCGTCCCATAAGGGATGGGTTGCCAATTGGCGATTTGACACACAAATAAAATGTCATTCATTCATACAGAAGGTTTTTAAAGGACCAAAGAGATTAATTTGCCTCATGTTTTAATTTTTGCCATCGGAAAAAAGTTTGCGATACTGGTGTTATCCCGGTTCTATTTGTGGCTGTCGTGCAGCACATGCCCCATGTAGTTTCATTTGGAGAAGGTAAGGATATTTTTGGACAGCAGGGGGAGATGTTGTATCATTCGACAGACACCTCTCTGTCCTCACAGTTTGTTGGTAGTATGTAGTCTGCTGTATGCACCATTCATACTAACGCGGCTAATAAGCATCCACTGGGCATTTACAATCCAGTTGGTGAGGTTTTACATTTGATTCCCTTGTTTATTGTCAGGCATAGCATTATAGTGTTTGCTATTTTGCACCAAAAGACCCAATAAGTATGATGGAAACCCACCCTTTAAGTTAATCCTTTATTTGGATAGTCTGTAGAGCATCTACAGATGGACTATCAGTAACATGTCAACTAACTATCTGCTAATCTTAACCCTAAACTTAACCCTTACCCTAACCGTAGCCCTAGCAAGCAGTTGCTTATCAATAGATTGATTGTTGATAGTATAACGATCTGTAGAGCATCTACAGATGGACTATCCAAATAAAGTGCCCCCCTTGAACTCCTTATGGTTACCCAGATGGAGGATGAGCACATTGTCCCTCGGGTATACCCTGCTAGCCATACCATGCCAATCAGTGGAGGACTTTGTGGGACTGTACGACTCATGACTCACATCTCATCATGTCTTGAGGCTTTCATTCTTGTCCGTTACCCATCGGTCTGACAGAAAGACGTTTGTAAGGTATTGTTGTCATCAGGACACTTATTCTTAGCTACTCCAGCCAACTTTAGTCTATTTAGTAATTTCAGGAAGTAAGAACCTCCGTGGTTTGACAGAATCAATACTTATTTCTCTGATGTGTCCCGGAAACATATGTTTGACCTCCCAGACATTAATTATTTCACTGATGTAACTGATATTGTTATTTCATGCTTACAGTCAGCATGTGATGTCATCAAATAATTTTTGTTATGTTTATCTGTCTTGAGAAAATGTCAAATGGGCATTTGATAGTTGATGCTGTTTCACAAATACTCATACTAGCCTATAACTCCCGTTCTGTCCGTGGTTCATAAACTTTGACTTCAAAATGTTAGATGGATGGAAAGCCGAGCGGTAAGTCATCAACTTCACTGCTTGCATCATAATGTAATTCCGTAGTGAACAGAGGCCGTATCAAAGGGAAAATGACATAAGTCTTAAACCCCATTGCTCATATCCTTCAGACTTTATTTAGAACAGGGGGCAGCTCCCCCGGGCTCCGCTCTCTGTAAGCCGCAGGTCAATAACTTTCGACAGCCTGATAAACCATTTATTGGCTTACGTGCTGAATGGCCCGTGAATGAGTTACTAAAAACAGAGGCATTGAACCGATCCCCACAATACAACAGTGGTGATGGACTAAGAAACAGGAAGAAAGGGCAGCCTCTGAAATGATCCATAAATATAGTGACAAAATACTCTAGTGGTAATTAGACTGTTTGCTGCAACCAAAGGCGAGGGAGGCGTTCCGGATCTCTCGGACTGTCTAATAATATAGTGTACATATATTAGTTTGTGCCAGAGCTGCTATATGCACTGAGTGTACAAAACATTAGGAACACCTTCCTAATATGGAGTTGCACCCCCTTTTGCCCTCAGAACAGTCTCAATTCGTCGGGGCATGGACTCTACAATGGGTCGAAAGCGTTCCACGGGGATGCTGACCTATGTTGACTCCAATGCTTTCCACAGTTGTGTCAAGTTGGCTGGAAGTTCTTTGGGTGGTGGACCATTCTTGATACACACTAGAAACTGTTGAGTGTGGAAAAACCCAGCAGCATTGCCGTTCTTGACACACTCAAACCAGTGCGCCTGGCACCTACTACCATACCTCGTTCAAAGGCACTTAAATGTTTTGTCTTGCCCATTCACCCTCTGAATGGCACAAATACACAATCCATGTCTCAATTGTCTCAAGGCTTCAAAATCCTTCTTTAACCTGTCTCCTCCCCTTCATCTACACTCGTTGAAGTGAATTTAACAAGTGACATCAATAAGGGATCATAGCTTTCACCTGGACTCACCAGGTCCAAAAGGCTCCTTAACAGCTTCTACCACCAAGCTGTAAGACTGATGAACAATTTAATCAAATGGCCACTCGTACTATTTACATTGAGCCCCTCCCTTTGTTTTTACACTGCAGCTACTTGCTACCTACAGGTACAAATTACCTCGACTAACCTGGACCCCGGCACATTGACTCGGTACCGGCACCCCCTGTATATAGCCTCCGTTATTGTTATATAATTTTATTATGTTACTTTTTATTTTTTACTTTTAGTTTATTTAGTAAATATTTTCTTAACTCTATTTCTTGAACTGCATTGTTGGTGAAGGGCTTGTAAGTAAGCATTTCATGGTAAGGTCTACATACCTGTTGTATTCGGCGCATGACAATTTGATTTGAATTTGGAAATGTCAGCACTGACACACAGCTTCATTTAAATGGATGAGTCCGTTTATATCATTACCCGCTGAGTTTGCAACTATTAGGCGTCAATAAATGACAACCTGCCTTCTGAACTAATGTGTTGTTTTACACCTCAGCTTGTGATTTAAAGCACATCTATCAAAATAAGGCCTCAGAATCCGTTTGGAAAGAAAAAGACCTGATCATTAATTATCAACATGATTTACTATGGTAGCATTCACAAAGGCAATGTAACGTTTTCGTCCCACGATCAGCATTTAAATGTCAACACTTGTATGTGGCCGAAATAGTTCCAGTTGTAAGAAGCATATCAAAACAGCACGTTTTAAACAGCAGTTTCATAAGCTCTTCGATGTCAATGGCACAATTTCAGCAAAGAATTTGGCACGTGCATGAAATTGATCATTTACACATTTTGAACACACTTCACTGAACCTTTTGACAAGAAACGAATGTAAAAAAAGCGGGAGGTTTTACCCATAATTCACCCTTACAGTAGGTTGCACTGAACAGACATTAGAGTTGATGTTATGAATTCAGACTTTGGTCGCTTTGAAATCTGTATCGCTCATGTCTTTTTCCCTCAGTGTCTTTCTGCTCATGATTCTCCTCGACCCAGAATTGACAGGTTGGCTGCACTTGCACACGGACAGAAACGCAGTCCGGTAGTTGTTGTTCATCCACCCATAGAGGATGGGGTTGACGAAGGTCGAGCACATGGCCACGATGTGGAACATGGTGAAAAGCAGCTTGAAGTCTTTCATGTCCAAGACACTGTTGTCAATGTCAATGGTCAGCTGGAAGGCGTGGAGAGGCAGCCAGCTCACTGCAAACACCACCACCACGATCACCAGCATCTTAGTGGTCTTCCTCTTGCGCTGGTGGCGGTTGTTCCTCCCTGCCGGACTCACGTGGTTCTTCAGCTTACTCCAGATGCGGATGTAGGCGAAGGAGTTTATGGCCAGCGGCAGGCAGTACTGGAGGAGGAGCATGGAGATACTATAGATGGTCCCATCCATGCCGCTCCCCTGGCCACTTTTCCGTGCAAACCTGAATGGACTGCGCGGGCGAAAGGTCAAACGTCCCGTACTCCCGGAAGATGGCGAGCGGGCTGGCCAGGACTGCGCTTATGGCCCACGTCATGACGATGACAGCGGCGCACATTTCCTTGGACATCTTGGTCTCCAGGTGGTAGACGATGCTCCGGTGGCGGTCCAGGGCGATGATGTTGAGCGTGATGGTGGAAACGTGCACACGGCCATGCCTTGGGAGAAGGGCAGCATGAAGCACAACGCCTGGCCAAACCTCCACTCTCCATGGAGAGTATTTATCAAAGTAAAGGGCAGACATAGAGTGTTCACTAGCAGATCCGCCACAGCCAGGTTCACAATGAAGAAATTGGTGACGGTGTGCAGAGTTTTGAACTTGTACACCACGTATATCACCAGGGAGTTTCCGATGACTCCGAACAGTATGATGGTGCTGTAAGCCAGGATGAGGATCACTTGCACTCCCACCAGCTTGGTGCTGTCATCCAGGTCTGGAAAATTGTTGCGGCAGTTTGAGAATTCACAAGCAAGTCTAGAAGAATTCGCCCAATCCTCCATTGGAGTTATGTTTACTTGACTTTCGGTATCCATTGGTATCGTTTCCCTCCGGGCCTCATAAATTCTGCAACAAGAGGAGGGAGATCATTTTGACAGAGGACATACATTTTGTTACATCTATGAACATAGTATTGGGTTATAAAACATTTTAAAAGCTCCTCGCCTGCTCATATTTTAGACTGCAGTGAATGATGTCATTGTTGGGAGGTTTAAAGACCATTGTACAAGCTGCTAGCCTCGTGTGAAGCATACCTGTGACATATACATACAAGATCTTCCGCAACATCGAGGGCAGGGCAAAAACTTGAGGTGGGCCTATCATAGTGACTCATCGGACCTCAGAGACTAGTTTGATTTTGCAGCATAGAAATAACTATCATTCCAACAACCTTTTTCCCAATAAAATCTGTCACCCCCAAGCAATTTCATGCCCTTTTATAGCTTGTTCCAAGTGGAAGGGGCATGAGAACTGTGACACATTTATTTTTTAAAACACAGCTTTGTACGGGCCTTAACACAGTCAACAGAACACAGTCATGTGAGCGTAGGCGATATAGCTATACGATTACCTACACTGCTGCAGGAGATTGCTCATAGTGTTGCCAAGAGTCATCTTACCTACCACTATAGGTTTAAATACACACACACATATATATATATATACACAAATGTGTACAAATTAGTGGATTCAGCTATTTCAGCCACATCCCGTTGCTGACAGGTATATAAAATCAAGCAAACAGGCTTGCAATCTCCATAGACAAACATTGGCAGTAGAATGGCCTTACTGGAGAGCTCAGTGACTTTCAACGTGGCACTGTCATAGGATGCCACCTTTCCAACATGTCAGTTTGCAAAAAAATTCCCCTGCTATAGCTGCCCCGGTCAACTGTACATGCTGTTATTGTAAAGTGGAAATGTCTAGTACCAGCAACGGCTCAGCCGCGAAGTGGTAGGCGACACAAGCTATCAGAACGGGACCACCGAGTGCTGAAGCGCGTGTACAAAGCGAGGTCCATACAGAAATTGTTTGTCAAGATCGGTGTGGAAGAACTTGACTGGCCTGCACAGTGCCCTGACCTCAACCCCATCGAACACCTTTGGGATGAATTGGAACGCAGACTGCGAGCCAGGCCTAATCGCCCAACATCTGTGCCCGACCTCACTAATGCACTTGTGGCTGAATGGAAGCAAGTCCTCACAGCAATGTTTCAGCCTAGGGGGGTCAACTCCATATTAATGCCCGTGATTTTGGAATGAGATGTTCGACAAGCAGGTGTCCACATACTTTTGGTCATGTAGTGTAGATGTAAATGGACTATCAAATGATGTATAGCCTGCATAGGAAAGATATATGGAAAATCATAAAACAACTCAATGAAAACCCGAGGTTAGTAACCTGTTCCAGTATTTGTCACTCAAGCCTATACAGGTTGAAAATGGCAGATTTTATCATTGATAAGTGTCTGAATTGGAACGCAGCGACTGTACAGTGACATGCTATGCGTGACATCAGAGCTCACCTTTTCCGCTTCACAGTGCTGTATGGGTTTTGACTGACAGCCGTTATAAACGGCAGCGTGAGACAAGAAGATGCCCTCTCGTCCTAATTGGGCTACTTTTGCACATTTGTTGTCGTCTGAGTGAGGGGAAAATGCTGTAAATGGAGAGGAGTCGATGTGTTCTGAAAGACGAGACGTTGAGGATGATAACAAATGCCCATGATGTCGTCATACAAGCAAGCCACACCCCCAGGAGGCCATATGTTCACTTCACGTTTACATATTTGAGAACTCATGTCATGTACAGTGTCAACGTTTATGATGTTCAATCCACAGTTACAAGGATGACATGCGTTTAACCCTGGATTGGCCTGAAGAGAATGAGCCTATGTTATGTTGTATTGTGAAGAACAAGCTTTCAAATGATGTCCATCTGATGGTGGGGACACGGGGCTGTGTTCCAAACAAAAAAAAAACGACGTGTGCTTGCCTCAGTTCCTCAATGGCAAAGCTAGGAGAGCTCAAAAAAAGCATCTCATAGTTGAAGGCTCTTTCCTTGAGTCAAGTGTATTGAAATTAACTAGGAATAGGAACTGTGCACAGTTCGGAGTGGTGTGTGGCCATTTGGAGACACCAGTTAAACCTCTCACTCAAACCCTTGTCATAGTTTTTTCTCATCTTGCACTCCAAAAATGCACTGGATGTTCTTATGTTACTGAATGTATCCAGAGTACTTTCAGATGTTGCTATTGACAAATGCTGTGAAAAGTACAGTAAAGTTAAAATGCACATTCAGTCTTGTGTCAGGTGAACTGTTGTGACCTCACCTTTTGGTCTGATAATTTTGCCATAATCTCCAAAGTGTTATCTTTCAATTGCTACCTTGGTCATGCATAAGCCATCTTTTTATAGTTATTTTGTTAAGAAACATTTAAACGTTGCCCTATCCATATAGGCCCATTTCCAGAGTGTAAGGGGTATTAATGAGCAGCATGTCCTGGTGTCTGTAAATAAGCATTTGTTATTATGACCTATTCTTAGGATCTGCTGACCTGCCTGTTAAAATAAAGGTTAAATCAATATCAATCGATCAATTTAATTTTGCTGTAGATGTCTAGCTGGTATTCTAACTTTAGGAGTGATTTTAGGAGTGAACTTGGGATTTTAAACAGTCCTGCATGAATACTTCTTGGCTGACATTTAATTGTGACTTGTTCCCATTCCCATGTCAATTCATAATAACACATTACTTGTAACTCATACAAAAAAAATAATACTGCTTCCTGTGACATCAGAATGAAGAGTAATGTAAAGAGTTAATATACTGGCATCCTGTATGATATACCAAGAAATAGACTGTCTACTTTGGAAATCATTCACAGTATCTTAGTGCATTCTATATGATTTTTCTTCAAATGATTATCAGGAATTTATTTCTCACATCATAGGCATTTTATGACGTTCCTAATTCAATTGCATTCGTCTACAACCTATAGAAGGTTAGAAAATATGACATGAGAAATCTTTCATGATACTGACCCCCCCTCCAAATAAGGTATTCAGAAATGTTAGTTTGTGTATCTTAGATTACATCTTGGGGACGCTGTAGATGTGATATCAAGATTATAGTTGTAGCCTACAAAAAAACAATATAGCATTTAAATAGGCTATACATTTGATAAATTCTTAACTAAACATATTTATCAGAATATTTTCCCATCAGCAAGTAACTGCTATAGAATAATCCACTCACCTTGATCTGCAACAGACGCCTTCGTATTACTTCAGATAATACTCCTATTTGTCAATACATTATTTTGAAAAGTTCTCAGCAGCTTCTTAGTATTTTCAAATTAACATGAAATAATTCCCTAAATTCAAGTTGCAGCATTTTTTCCTAGATATATGTCCTAGATATCAATACATTTTATTGTATCGCACGTCAAGTAGTAGACACATCTAGGAAACTAGACAACAAGCCACTGACTAACTGAACGGTGATATATATTGGCAAAACTCCGCAGGGTTTTTTTTCTACGAGGAATGTGCGCAACAAGACAAGCGCAACAAGAGAAGAGCACTGCGCACGCTGTGGACTCCTGTCTTGAAAGGTGCGCATATTATGTGTGGCCAGTTTCGAGAGTGTGTGCGAGAGGGAGGGGGAGATGATGAAGCGCGCTAAATGACAGTATTACCCTGACAGAAATAAACATTGCCTCAAGGGAGAAAGTCTATGCCGTATAAATTATTTCGGATCCATTTCCAGTTCAAACAAACAAGACACCAAAAGATATGCCTGGGGTAAGCTACCTGGGTCATTCCACGAAATGAGTCCCTTTTGCCGTCCCTTTAATATTTTAAGTAGAAATTGTGCAGTCATAATGAATTTGTATTATGATATTAAATTAAGTGCCCTTTTATATAGACCACATGGGAATTTGGTTGTACCAGTTTTTGTCGAATACAGTTATTTTGAATGGTTCTCAGCAACTTATCAGTAGTTCTGTATGTAGTTCTGTCCTTGAGCTATTCTTGTCTAATGATGTTCTGTATTATGTCATTCTGTATTATGTTTCATGTTTTGTGTGGGACCCCAGGAAGAGTAGCTGCTGCTTTTGCACCAGCTAATGGGGATCCTAATAAAATACCAAATTCCAAATTCATCCGTCTTTTAACATTAATTTAACATGACATAATTCCCTTTTTCAAGTTACAGCATTTTTATATCACCCCATGTCTGTGATATCAACACATGTTTAATGTATTGTACACAGACATATTTAGGAAGCTACATAACAAGCCGCTAACTAACTGACAGGAGATTTAAAAATATATATATATACAAAGAGGAGGGCGCGGCAACAAGACGAGGATGCTGTGGACTCCTTTGAAAGAGCGCATATTCTGTGGCCAGTTTCAAGAGGGAGAGAGAGAGAGAGAGAGATTATATGGAACGCGTTAATGACAGAGAGAGGGGCCGTAACCCTGACAGAAATAAATTAATCTATTAATCCAGCTGGGCGCCCATGTAGGTGTGTTTTACACCGGCTGAAAGTTGATTGCATTTGATTTGGAACCGGGCCGAGACAGGATGAGCCAGGAGCCCAGCTCTGTCTGATGCAGGGTTCTTGCATCATGAAAATCCTGGAAAAGTAATGGAATTTTAAAATGGTGTTTCCCAGGCCTGGAAAAGTTTTGGAAAATGATCAAATCTGAAAAGTAATGGAAATTCATTTCATAATGTATTTTATTTAGGCACGGTTTTTAAAATATTTAATCATCAAATAAAATCCAACATATCAGCCAGGATCAGAATAACACTAGCGCATCTATTTGAGCGCATCACCTGCATAGTGCCAGACTAATGGGCAGTTGCTCAAGGAGAGAGAGCAAGTCGAACATTGTAGCAGCAGGTAGGCCTAGCCTATAAAAATGATAGAGAACAGATTAACTAGGTAGACAATTCAAAACATATGTTGTACCCTCCAGTTAACTGTTTAGTTATTATTAGCATGTATAAATGTTTTTTGTCATGTTCCATTAAACGTTCCACCAATACTCATGAATAAGGTCATAGAAAGTTTATTATACTTTTTTGAACAATTCATAGGATTAATTTAAACAATTATTTTTGACTGTTCTAAGTATTCACTTCGCCATTGTATTAGTTGGGTTTCGGTTCAATCGCGGTAAACATGAATCTTAGGAAAAACATTAGATGTAGCCTTTCTTTTTGAATATGGGCCTTCAAAACTTGTACAGTGTCGTCAGAAAAATTTCAGTATTCTAAAAATGGATTACATAACAAAAAAATCCTCAGCAATCTACACACAATACCCCATAAGGACAAAGTGAAAACAGGTTTTTAGAAATTGTTGCAAATGTATTAATCATAAAAAACATATCACATTTACGACCATGAGGTCGAAGAAATTGTCCGTAGTGCTCTGAGACAGGATTGTGTCGAGGCACAGATCTGGGGAAGGGTACCAAAAAAATTTCTGCAGCATTGAAGGTCCCCAAGAACACAATGGCCTCCATCATTCTTGAATGGAGCTGACCACCCGGCCAAACTAAGCAATCGGGGGAGAAGGGCCTTGGTCAGGGAGGTGACCAAGAACCCGATGGTCACTCAGACAGAGCTCTAGAGTTTGTCTGTGGAGATGGGTGAACCTTCCAGAAGGACAACCATCTCTGCAGCACTCCACCAATCAGGCCTTTATGGTAGAGTGGCCAGACGGAAGCCACTCCTCAGTAAAAGGCACATGACAGCCCGCTTGGAGTTTGCCAAAAGGCACCTAAAGACACAACACAAATTCTCTGGTCTGATTGAACCAAGATTGAAGTCTTTGTCCTGAATGCCAAGCGTCACGTCTGGAGGAAACCTGGCACCATCCCTACCGTGAAGCATGGTGGTGGCAGCATCATGCTGTGGGGATGGTTTTCAGCGGCAGGGACTGGGAGACTAGTCAGGATCGAGGCAGATGAACGGAGAAAAGTACAGAGAGATCCTTGATGAAAACCTGCTCCAGAGCGCTCAGGTCCTCAGACTCGGGCGAAGGTTCGCCTTCCAACAGGACAGTGACCCTAAGCACACAGCCAAGACAACGTAGGAGTGGCTTCGGGACAAGTCTCTGAATGTCCTTGAGTGGCCCAGCCAGAGCCCGGACTTGAATCTGATCAAACATCTCTTAAGAGACCAGGAAATTGCTGTGCAGCAACGTTCCCCATCCAACCTGACAGAGCTTGAGATGATCTGCAGAGAAGAATGGGTGAAACTCCCCAAATACAGGTGTTCCAAGCTTGTAGCGTCATACCCAAGAAGACTCAAGGCTGTAATCGCTGCCAAAGGTGCTTCAACAAAGTACTGAGTAAAGGGTCTGAATACTTACTTATATAAATATTTGTAATAAATTAGCAAAGTTAAATAAAAAAAACTGTTTTTGCTTTGTCATTATGGGGTATTTTGTGTAGAACAATTGAATACATTTCAGAATAAAGTTGTAACGTAACAAAATGTGGAAAAAGTCAAGGGGTCTGAATACTTTCCGAAGGCACTGTAGATACTTCCCGATGGATTTGAGTATCCAGTGTATGGGACATTGCAAGTCAATAGATGCTAGTCAGACTGCAAAATTAACACTTCTAAGATAAAGTTGACTAAACTAGAAAAGGTACATTTCCTTAAAATGTGTGGGCTTGCTTTAGCTGAATAAAAATATTTGTAACCTACCATAGCCATTTGATCTTTGATATATTGAATGAGCCAATTTTTTTCAAAAGGCATACAACATATTTGATTGTAATGTTGCAATTCTTTACATCAGGGGTAGTAAACCCTCCTCCAGGAGAGCTAATGGGTGTGCAGGTTTTTATTCCAGTCCCCCTCTAACAAACCACTTTTTAGTAATGAGCTGCTCAACCGGACCTTGATAAACTGTCTCTGTTTTTGAGCAGTGCTTGATCAAAGGCCTGCACACCCAGTAGCTCTCCAGACGTGAGGGCAGATTACTGTTTGATTTGAGAAGGGCGCTCCTCTTTCCCTGCTTTCATCCGATGACGTGACGGGCCAAGGCCCGGGGTGTACCCCAGGCCAGATTAATCAAACCCCCTCATTGCCTCGAAGGAGAAAGTCTATGCCTTAACGATGAATTATTTCTCATGCATTTCCAGTTCAAACAAACAACACACGCATTGAAACTCAGACTCTTAGTATGGCAATGTCATGGCTAATTTCATCCAGAAGATATGCCTGAGGTAAGCTGCCCGTTGCAAGTTATCAGCATGCAATCAGATTTTTTTTTAAAGAAGCTAAGGGCTGTGTTGATGCAACCTTCATCTTAATCAAATCATATTGTATTCGTCATATGCTTCGCAACAACAGGTGTGGACTAACAGTGAAATGCTTACTTACCGGCACTTCCCAACAATGCAGAGAGAAAGAAAATAGTGAAGTAATAGAAAAGTAAAACATGTAACATTAATAAGTAATAACAGATACACAATGAGTAACGATAACTTGGCCCTATACCAGTACCGAGTCGATGTGTAGGGGTACGAGGTAATTGGGGTAGATATGTACATATACAGTCGTGGCCAAAAGTTTTGAGAATGACACAAATATAAATTTTCACAAAGTCTGCTGCCTCAGTTTGTATGATGGCAATTTGCGTATACTCCAGAATGTCATGAAGAGTGATCAGATGAATTGCAAAGTCCCTCTTTGCCATGCAAATGAACTGAATCCCCCAAAAACATTTCCACTGCATTTCAGCCCTGCCACAAAAGGACCAGCTGACATGTCAGTGATTCTCTCGTTAACACAGGTGTGAGTGTTGACGAGGACAAGGCTGGAGATCACTCTGTCATGCTGAGTGAGTTTGAATAACAGACTGGAAGCTTCAAATGGAGGGTGGTGCTTGGACTCATTGTTCTTCCTCTGTCAACCATGGTTTCCTGCAAGGAAACACGTGCCATCATCATTGCTTTGCACAAAAATGGCTTGACAGGCAAGGATATTGCTGCCAGTAAGATTGCACCTAAATCAACCATTTATCAGATCATCAAGAACATCAAGGAAAGCGGTTCAATTGTTGTGAAGAAGGCTTCAGGGCGCCCAAGAAAGTCCAGCAAGCGCCAGGACCGTCTCCTAAAGTTGATTCAGCTGCAGAATCGGGGCATTACCAGTACAGAGCTTGCTCAGAAATGGCAGCAGGCAGGTGTGAGTGCATCTGCAAGCACAGTGAGGCGAAGACTTTTGGAGGATGGCCTGGTGTCAAGAAGGGCAGCAAAGAAGCCACTTCTCTTCAGGAAAAACATCAGGGACAGACTGATATTCTGCAAAAGGTACAGGGATTGGACTGCTGAGGACTGGGGTAAAGTCATTTTCTCTGATGAATCCCCTTTCCAATTGTTTGGGGCATCTGAAAAAAAGCTTGTCCGGAGGAGACAGGGTGAGCGCTACCATCAGTCCTGTGTCATGCCAACAGTAAAGCATCCTGAGACCATTCATGTGTGGGGTTGCTTCTCAGCCAAGGGAGTGGGCTCACTCACAATTTTGCCTAAGATCACAGCCATGAATAAAGAATGGTACCAACACATCCTCCGAGAGCAACTTCTCCTAACCATCCAGGAACATTTTGGTGACGAACAATGCCTTTTCCAGCATGATGGAGCACCTTGCCATAAGGAAAAAGTGATAACTAAGTGGCTCTGGGAACAAAACATCGATATTTTGGGTCCATGGCCAGGAAACTCCCCAGACCTTAATCCCATTGAGAACTTGTGGTCAATCCTCAAGAGGCGGATGGACAAACAAAAACCCACAAATTCTGACAAACTCAAAGCATTGATTATGCAAGAATGGGCTGCCATCAATCACGATGTGGCCCAGAAGTTAATTGACAGCATGCCAGGGCGGATTGCAGAGGTCATGAAAAAGAGGGTCAACACTGCAAATATTGACTATTTGCATCAACTTCATGTAATTGTCAATAAAAACCTTTGACACTTATGAAATGCTTGTAATTATACTTCAGTATCCATAGTAACATCTGACAAAAATATCTAAAGACACTGAAGCAGCAGACTTTGTGGAAATTAATATTTGTGTCATTCTCAAAACTTTTGGCCACGACTGTACAGTTGAAGTCGAAAGTTTACATACACCTTAGCCAAATACATTTAAACTCAGTTTTTCACAATTCCTGACATTTAATGCTAGTAAAAACTCCCTGTTTTAGGTCAGTTAGGATCACCACTTTATTTTAAGAATGTGAAATGTCAGAATAATAGTAGAGAGAATGATTTATTTCAGATTTTATTTCTTTCATCACATTGCCAATGGGTCAGACGTCTACATACACTCCGTTAGTATTTGGTAGCATTGCCTTTAAATTGTTTAACTTGGGTCAAACTTTTCAGGTAGCCTTCCACAAGCTTCCCACAATAATTTGGGTGAATTTTGGCCCATTCCTCCTGACAGTGCTGTTGTAACTGAGTCAGGTTTGTAGGCCTTCTTGCTCGCACACGCTTTTTCAGTTCTGCCCACAAATGTTCTATAGGATTGAGGTCAGGGCTTTCTGATGCCCACTCCAATACCTTGTTGTCCTTAAGCCATTTTGACACAAATTTGAAAGTATGCTTGGGGTCATTGTCCATTTGGAAGACCCATTTGCGACCAAGCTTTAACTTCCTGACTGATGTCTTGAGATGTTGCTTCAATATATCCACATAATTTTCCATCCTCATGATGCCATCTATATTGTGAAGTGCACCAGGCCCTCCTGCAGCAAAGCACCCCCACAACATGATGCTGCCATCCCCGTGCTTCACGGTTGGGATGGTGTTCTTCGGCTTGCAAGCCTCCCCCTTTTTCCTCCAAACATAACGATGGTCATTATGGTCAAACAGTTATATTTTTGTTTCATCAGACCTTTTTGGACATTTCTTCAAAAAGTACAATCAGTCCCCATGTGCAGTTGCAAACCGTAGTCTGGCTTTTTTATGACGGTTTTGGAGCAGTGGCTTCTTCCTTGCTGAGCGGCCTTTCAGGTTATGTCGATATAGGACTCATTTTACTGTGGATATAGATACTTTTGTACCTGTTTACTCCAGCATCAAGGTCCTTTGCTGTTGTTCTGGGATTGATCTGCACTTTTCGCACCAAAGTATGTTAATCTCTAGGAGACAGAACGCGTCTCCTTCCTGAGCGGTATGACGGCTGTGTGGACCCATGGTGTTTATACTTGCGTACTAATGTTTGTACAGATGAACGTGGTACCTTCAGGCGTTTGGAAATTGCTCCCAAGGTTAAACCAGACTTGTGGAGGTCGACACTTGTTTTCTGAGGTCTTGGCTGATTTATTTAGATTTTCCGTTGATGTCAAGCAAAGAGGCACTGAGTTTGAAGGTAGGCCTTGAAATACATCCACAGGTACACCTCCAATTGACTCAAATGATGTCAATTAGCCTATCAGAAGCTTCTAAAGCCATGACATCATTTTCTGGAATTTTCCAAGCTGTTTAAAGGCACAGTCAACTTAGTGTATGTTAACTTCTGACCCACTGGAATTGTGATACAGTGAATTGTAAGTGAAATAATCTGTCTGTAAACAATTGTTGGAAAAATGACTTGTGTCATGCACACAGTAGATGTCCTAACCGACTTGCCAAAACTATAGTTTGTTAACAAGAAATTTGTGGATTGGTTGAAAAACGAGTTTTAATGACTCCAACCTAAGTGTATGTAAACCTCCGACTTCAACTGTAACCAGGAATAAAGTGACAGATAATAAACAGTAGCAGCAGTGTATGTGATGCTTAAAAAACGGTCAATGCAGATAGTCCGGGTAGCTATTTGGTTAACTATTTAACTAACTATTTAGCAGTCTTATGGCTTAGGGTTAGAAGCTGTTCAGGGTCCTGTTGGTTCCAGACTTAGTGAATCGGTACTGCTTGCCGTGCGGAAGCAGAGAGAACAGTCTATGATTTGGATTGAAGTCTGACAATTTTGAGGGGCCTTCCTCTGACACCGCCTGGTATAGAGGTCCTGGATGGCAGGGAGCTCGCGCCCCAGTGATCTACTGGGCCATACGCACTACCCTCTGTAGCGCTTTTTGGTCAGATGCCAAGCATACCAAGCGGTGATGTAGCCAGTCAAGATGCTCTCAGTGGTGCAGCTGTATAACTTTCTGTTCACGCATGTGGCAGACCACATCCAGTAGGCCCGTGTCACTGAGCAGCTCACAGCTGGGTTTCAAATAAAAAATGTATTTGTCACATACGTGTTTAGCAGATGTTATTGCGGGTGTACCGAAATGCTTGTTTCCCTATGTAATCTGTGATTGTTTGCAAGCCCTGCCACATAGGATTTAAAAGTAGGAGAACATAGTAGATGTATGCAAAGTTTCAAAGTCAAATAATATATAATATTCTCTGTTTGCGTGGCTGTCTTGGTTTTATTTCACACCCCATTTTTATAATTTCCCATTCTGAATGTGCCTCTATGGACCGGTACTGATGTGAAAGCCACTGCTGAGTCTGCACGGTTCCTCCGTTAGGCTACTGACAGGAAATGCAATAATCAGGAAGAAAATGAGACTTAAACGAAGGGAAACCATGGAGTCGATCCATATCAGACCGTGCCGCAGGTAATTGCGCGTCTAATTCTGTTGCCACCATTATGGTTCAAGACCTCACGTGGCCTCTGAAATGAAGTTAGTGTCTGCCAGCCTCCCTATAGCCAAAGCCCTTGGTGCTAATACGCAGATGGTTAAATAATGAAACAAACCGTGAAGTGATGAATACATGGGGCATACTTAGAACTTGTTTTGTCGAGAGCTTCAGCACTTCCCAA
The DNA here is from genome assembly GCA_030435695.1 of Brachymystax lenok tsinlingensis. NCBI lineage: Eukaryota > Metazoa > Chordata > Actinopteri > Salmoniformes > Salmonidae > Brachymystax > Brachymystax lenok. The sequence goes on from CM059810.1 coordinate 47,132,359, forward strand.
GGCAATTATAACATGCATTAGAGCCCATAGGCTCCGGCAAATTCCTCTGACTGGCTTGCAAACCACTCAAACACGTGCACATGGTTGTTGACCTTGTTTTAAAGTGAACGTCAACACGCAAGCAAGAAGCCTAATTTTAAATCAAAGAAATCCCAGAAGGCATACAAGTCGTAGCCAGAAGAGGGTATGAAATCCCCCTAAACAAACAGGCTAGAGTAGAAGCCTTGGCTAATAAGCCTGGATATTGTAATATAAGTGGTATTCTAAAGCTCCTTTTAGATATGGCCACAGTCTCTATTGGGAGAGCTCTTCTGCCCCTTCAGGGCAGGGCAGCCAGGCAGATGCTGCAAACCTGCTAGCCACAAACAAGATTCAACTATGTTTCCATGTAATTTAGCCACAATTGTGTCAAGCTGACTAATCCAGGGCTCTCCAACCCTGTTCTTGGAGAGCTGTCATGTAGATTGTGAAAAATAATTTATAGAACTTAGCTATGCCCAATATTTGTTAACCATAGGTCTGAAAAGCAGGTGAAACAATGTCATTGTTCAAGTGTCTGTTTAGTGAGACTTCTTGGAGGTATAGCCATCCATCAGCAATATACCATGTCTATCAGGAATCAAGGTAAGACCCAAGAGCAGACTGTGTGAAGTAACCATGTTTATTGTAACCGCAGGGGCAGGCAAACGACAGGTCAAGGCAGGCAGGGAACGATAATCTAGAGTAGGAGCAAAGGTACAGGATGGCAGGCAGCCTCAGGAACAGGCAGAGTTCAGTAATTCAGAGGTGGAGCAAAGGTACAGGATAGCAGGCAGCCTCAGGAACAGGCAGAGTGGTCAGGTACAGGGTCAGGACAGGCAAGAGTCCAAAACCTGGAGGACGAGAAAAAGAGTCTGGGAAGAAAAAACAGGACAACCGCTGGTAAGCGAGACAAACAAGACGAACTGGCAACAGACAAACAGAGAACACAGGTATAAATACACTGGGGATAATGGGGAAGATGGGCGACACCTGGAGGGGGGTGGAGACAAGCACAAAGACAGGTGAAACAGATCAGGGCGTGACAATGTCTTTCGGACAAAATGAGAAAACAATAGCCACAGAATTATCGATTTCCCTCCCATCTAGATGGTAAATCAGTTCCATCCATGGCTGAAGCATAGCCAAATACCCTCAATGGCATTTGAGGCTGCTTTCTTGTGTACTGGTTCGCACCAAACCCATTATTGTCTAACTACTGCCAAGCATCAATATTCCCAGTTTGGTGACGAACAATGCCTTTTCCAGCATGATGGAGCACCTCGCCATAAGGCAAAAGTGATAACTAAGTGGCTCTGGGAACAAAACATCGATATTTTGGGTCCATGGCCAGGAAACTCCCCAGACCTTAATCCCATTGAGAACTTGTGGTCAATCCTCAAGAAGCGGTTGGAAAAACAAAAACCCACAAATTCTGACAAACTCAAAGCATTGATTATGCAAGAATGGGCTGCCATCAGTCACGATGTGGCCCAGAAGTTAATTGACAGCATGCCAGGGCGGATTGCAGAGGTCATGAAAAAAGAGGGTCAACACTGCAAATATTGACTAGTGCTCTTAGTCATAGTCAGGTCCATTAAATAACACAATATCACCTGTTTGTAATGAACACAATGGGAGACAGAGAGCTGGTTTCAAGCGCAGGGCGCAGCAGGTGTTTATTGGTAAAGGACCACAGGAGGAGGCAGGTAGCTGGGTCCAGGGGCAGGCAGAAGGTCATACACAGGGGGTCCAAAAAGGCAACAGTACAGGCAGGGAAAAGGCTAGTAACGTAGCCCGGGAGATCAGGCAATAGGTTGATAACAGGAAATTCGAGTACAGGCAGGGAATAGGCAAAAACTATCATACAGGGGCGGATTAAATTACGGGGAAAACCAGCGCTCCAAATAGAAGTGTGTCAAGAACTGAACTAAATAGTGTCATCAAGTTTGCTGACGACACTACAGTGGTAGGCTTGATTACCAACAACGACGAGACGGCCTACAGAGAGGAGGTCAGGGCCCTCGGAGTGTGGTGTCAGGAAAATAACCTCTCACTCAACGTCAACAAAACTAAGGAGATGATCGTGGACTTCAGGAAACAGCAGAGGGAGCACCCCCCTATCCACATCGACGGGACCGTAGTCGAGAAGGTGGAAAGTTTTAAGTTCCTCGGCGTACACATCACGGACAAACTGAAATGGTCCACCCACACAACCTCAGGGGGCTGAAGAAATTTGGCTTGTCACCAAACACACTCACAAACTTCTACAGATGCACAATCGAGAGCATCCTGTCGGGCTGTATCGCCGCCTGGTACGGCAACTGCTCCGCCCACAACCGTAAGGCTCTCCAGAGGGTAGTGAGGACTGCACAACGCAACTACCTGCCCTCCAGGACACCTACACTACCCGATGTCACAGGAAGGCCAAAAAGATTATAAAGGACAGCAACCACCCGAGCCACTGCCTGTTCACCCCGGTATCATCCAGAAGGCGAGGTCAGTACAGGTGCATAAAAGCTGGGACCGAGAGACTGAAAAACAGCTTCTACCTCAAGGCCATCAGACTGTTAAACAGCCATCACTAACATTGAGTGGCTGCTGCCAACATACTGACTTAAATCTCTAGCCACTTTAAATAATAGGAATTGGATGTAACAAATGTATCACTAGCCACTTTAAACAATTTTGTATATAATGTTTACATATCCAATTTTACTCATATCAAATGTATACACTGTACTCTATACCATCTACTGAATCTTGCCTATGCCGTTCGGCCATCGACTCAAATCTCTAGCCACTTTAATAATTAAAAATTGGATGAAATAAATGCATCACTAGCCACTTTAAACGATGCCATTTATATAATGTTTACATATCCTACATTACTCATCTCATATGTATATACTGTACTCCATACCATCTACTGCATCTTGCCTACGCCGATCAGCCATCGCTCATCCATATATTTATATGTACATACTCGTATTCATTCCTTTACTCTTGTGTGTATAAGGTAGTTGTTGTGAATTTGTTAGATTACTTGTTAAATACTACTGCATGGTCAGAACTAGAAGCACAAGCATTTCGCTACACTCGCATTAACATCTGCTAACCATGTGTATGTGACAAATAAAATTTGATTTGATTTGATTTAATGACATACAGGTGTGTGAACAGGTGGTCAGAATTCAGGTGATTGGGATCTGGAGAGTGAGATGCGTTCAGGGGATCTAGGTGTTTGAGAGTGTGAGCTGGGAAGTGGGCTGGAAAGTTAGCTGCGTTCAGGGGATCTACGTGTTTGAGAGTGTGAGTTGGAAGCAGACGTTACACTGTTATTTATGATGCCGCCTCCCTCTGTCCACTGTCATTAATGAAGCTTTCAATTATCGTCTCCACTCTAATGCAGGTGAACAAGTGGAATGGGGAAAAGGTAGTGTCCCCTCTTTGTCCAGTTTGCTGTCAAACTCCACTAGCCTGAGTGTCAGTCTGTTTGTGCTTTCATGCCAACTCCTTGTCACTCATTGTCATGCCAAACATGACAGGGACAGCGATGGAGTTGGCATTGGCACAAACAAATCTGTGACCGGGCTATAAAACTCCACTGGACTGAGAACTGCCGCTACAATTTTTGTTGATTGCAAGTCAGCCTTGTATAGCCTGTTATCTTCTGGGAGTGCTATAATATATTGTCCTCATAGGCGGCAGTACGACGATATAGATTGGAATTTGTGCCAAGAAAATGAATGGAATAAAATGGATTGCTATCAATGAGCTCAATTGTAAGAGAACAGAACGTAAGCACAAGGGATGTACAGTAAACAGTTCAATCGATTCTCAGAAGGCCTACAGTCTATCTCAATGAACAGATGTGACACACGGTCTGACCACTACAGTACGATGTACAGGGTGGTATTCCTATTGTTTACATCCGTATGACCTACTGCTATGAATGGTGAAGGTCGCTACAGTTCGAGATGGATGTTGTGTTTCATGTGTTATATATTGCTCGGATTGGTTTCACTGCATTTCCAAAGCGTTTTCTTATAGAGATTGCTCAAGAGGCCTATGACATTAGCAGGTACACCTAATGCTCTTGGGGCAAACATGATAGGATCTTGCACAATACCGCCAACACATCATGTCAGTCTGCCAGCTGTTCTGATGACAACTTTGGCCAAGACCTCTCAAGCAGTATCGATTCAAGAGTTTTTTTTTAGCTCAAGCATAATGAAAAACTCAAGGTGTTGTCTTTTTCATACGGCAGTGATGACATTTAGGCAGGTTTTTAAGGGTTACGTCGTGTTAATCCACTTTAGTTCCATCTCTAGCCTCACCTCCAATTTCCAAGGCTCTACTCTGTGAATCTAAATTGAATCATCCAGACTATAGAACTTCAGTCATCTTCATCAGGGAAAAATAACTGGCACATTTGCATTCATAACATGACGAAATGGGGTCCGTCGCTAGCGACTTGCACCGTGTTTCCAGTGTGTGTATAATCAGTTTAGCCTAGTGTTGCCATACACATGGTCTCTCATGGCCGGGGCTAATGGGCTCTGTGCTGTCTGGCAGACCTTATCTCAGGCACAAAATGTATCGCAATTACTGCCACTGCGGCCGACACGGCGTTTACCCGTCGCTTTTAATAAAGCCGCAGCAGAAAGCGAGCTGCACTGCCTCCATTTTAAAAGATTTCAGGCAGTCGGACCAGTCCATCATGCAGGACTGCAGAGAACACGAGGCGGGAATTAGATCATAACTGAGGTTGCCACAACTACTTTTTCACCTTTTGTGTCACTTTCTGGTTCTTTGTGCCAAGGCGAAATGTAGGCAATGCTGTTGAGGGAGGTACAGTTACAACTAGAAGCCTCTGTAGTGGGGGAAACAAAGCTTCAAACACTTCGATAAGGGCTTTGTCAATACGGCGTCATGATATTCTTCAGATTAAACCGTCAACGCTAACTGGTATTACCTGGTCAAAGTCTTGCAGATTCCCGCTCTTTGAACAAGCTCAACAAGCTCACCTAATAATGCTTAACCACGCAAATCAACCAAACAAAGAACCCATACGAGTTTTTTTACATTTAAAATACGTATCACAGAACACAACATAACACAGTACAATCCATCTCATGGGAGGCCAAAAAAGCCCCCAACAAGCCATGCCTCCAAGTCTTCTAATAGGCTGCTGCAGCTACAATGTATTTTGTCAAAATACATTTTTATTGTACTTGACACATACCGAAAGCATACCAAAAGCAATGACTACAAAAATGACTACAAACATGATACAGATCTGATCTTACCCAGCACACACCGTTCAAAATGAAAATACATCCAACCCCCGAAGTGCTCTCAATGCCCTCAGGGTGCTCCCGGAACTTTCATTCATATAGAGCCAACATATTAAGGAACTCAACGTACAAAATGGCGCCGGAGAAGAAGGCAGATGTTTTACGTGCCCCCAACCGATTGTGTTTTTTTTTGTTTGTTTATTTGCAAAAAATTTTTTTTACTTATTTTGTACGTTCAGTTCCTTAATATGCTACCGTCTTTTATGACCGAAAATAACTTCTGGACATCAGGACTGCGATTACTCACCATGGACTGGCAGAATCCTTTTTTTCCTTTAACGGGTCTGACGAGCCTGACGCGAACGATATACTGCTTTCCCGGAAACAGGCCCAGATCCCCGTGATCTGCGTGAAGAAAAAGTCAGAGAAAAAGGGTCCGAAGGGCGGGCTGCCTTCTGAGAATTCGTAGGCGATCGAATAAACCCCCACTTCCTTCCATTCTGCTATCAAACGTGCAATCTCTGGAGAATAAAATAGATGACCTACGTGGAAGATTAAACTACCAGCGGGACTTTCAAAACTGTAATATCTTGTGCTTGGCTGGTTATACACTGCACCGGCAGGATAGAACAGCAGCATCTGGTAAGACAAGGGACGGCGGACTTTGTATTTTTGTAAATAACAGCTGGTGCGCGATCTCTAAGGAAGTCTTGAGCTATTGCTCGCCTGAGGTAGAGTATCTCATGATAAGCTGTAGACCACACTATCTACCTACAGAGAGTTATTAAAGTGGCTTCCTGCCATCCAGGACCTCTATACCAGGCAGTGTCAGAGGAAGGCCCTAAAAATGGTCAAAGACTCCAGCCACCCTAGTCATAGACTGTTCTCTCTGCTACCGCACAGCAATCGGTACCTGAGCACCAAGTCTAGGTCCAAGAGGCTTCTAACCTCTTAGGGACCCAATCCCGTGAGTGGGATCGTTTTTGGAGCAAACAAAGCGCGGCAAATTCAAAATATAAATTTGTAATATTTAACATTCATGGATATACAAGTGTTGTATATGGTTGCAAAGATTAGAGTCTTGTTAATATCAAAGGCTTTACGGCAAAAGCACAACATTTCATTGTTTGAGGATAGCACCTCTCATATTTTATGCATTAGCATAATTCCATAACCAGCGCGGGTCTCACAAAACACATATAAGAGCTAAAATAAATCGCTTACCTTTTGATGTTCTTCTGCTGAGGGCATCCGAAGTGTCCAAGCAAGACAATCCATGGTTCTTTTGTTAGAAAAACGAATGTATTATATCCATAAATCTCTGTTTGGTTGGCGCGTAATGTTCAGATAATCCACCAAGCATTCACAGTCTACTCGCCCGTTGTACAGTGAAGAGAAAGCGTTCATTTTAACAGTTTTAGAAATGTCAGAGTGTTTCCTATCCAATAGTACTAATTATGTGCATATCCTAGTTTCTGGGCCTGAGTGGCAGGCATTTTACTTTGGGCACGTCAGACAGGCAAAAATTCGGAAAACTTGACCCTAGCTCTTAGAAGCTAAACAGCATCTACCCCCAAGCCATAAGACTCCTGAACACCTAATCAAATGGCTACCCAGACTATTTGCATTGCCCCCCCCCTCCTCTCCCCCTCTTTTACACCGCTGCTACTCTCTGTTGTTATCATCTATGCATAGTCAATTTAATAACTCTACCTTCATGTACATATTACCTCAACTACCCGGTGCACCCGCACATTGACTCTGTACCGGTACCCCCCTATATATAGTCTCGCTATTGTTATTTTACTGCTGCTCTTTAATTACTTGTTACTTTTATTTCTTATTCTTATCCGTATTTTTTTTTAAACTGCATTGTCGGTTAGGGGCTCGTAAGTAAGCATTTTACTGTAAGGTCTACACCTGTTGTATTCGGTGCATGTGACTAACACAATTTGATTTGATCTGTGTCTCTGTTTTCTTCCTACCTCCACTGCACTCACCTCTGAGCTTTCTCTGCTTAGCCTCCTTTTCCACAGCGCTGGCACCAGAAGACCAGGGGACCACACTGCCTGTGCTGGGCCCAGCAATATCCTAGTTGTGAATGAATGAATAAACACACTCAAAACATTTATAAAGTGTATATATAGCACTCACTTTTGATTAGGGACTGCATAAAGACTTTACTAATGATTAGTACATGTTTTATTAATGTGGGAGTAATAACAAATAAATGGTGAACACAGTTTATAAATGCAGTTGGTTATGGCATGATTTTTGACAGCAGAAACTCAGCCTATCCAGCCGTGACGCACACTGCCCATTCGAACATAGAACAAGATGTGATTTGGTGCTGGTATACTTCGTCGTTAGAAACATAAAAAACACTCATGTTTTTTCCCCGTTTTTAGTTTCATTTGATTAAAAACCAAGCATAGCGTCCTCTCAATGAAGGCTCTTTTCTTTTTGTCCTGCCCAACGTAATCAAGTAGGCTAGTCAAGACCGTCGATAAGGTTTTTTGGCTCGTGAGATCGCTTGGAAATAAATCTGAATCACCAAAGATTTATTAAAATATTAAGTTTGATAGGAGCAAAACCGTGTGCTGACATTCCATTTTTATCTATGTATTGTAGGCAGGGCTATATTATTTCAGCCATGCTTTGGAGGTGTTCAAAACCCCCTCCGTGATGTAGGCGACGTGTCCATGCCCATCATGAAACGAGAGATGAGAACCTCGGTGAATACCGGTGAACCTCGTATTTAGAAGTTATTTTCCTGTAACAATTGTTTGTTTTCCATTTCATGTTTTTTATATCCGAGCCCTCCATAGCCCACCCTTACCCTAGGCCTGCTATAACGAAGGCTGGTTCAACAGCAATGCTGCCGATTTTATGATATCATTACATTTTACATGTATTTATTGTTGTTGAAAAAAATGAACAGATGGCTTGTGAATTGTATTAAAACCATTATTTGCTCTCTTTTTAGTGAATTTAATCTTAATTATTGACAATGTTTGGCATGTCCATTCTCAGCCATAACACAATTTTACAGTAGGCCTAGCCCTTTAATCAGTGTGAATGCTATATATATATTTCCACATTGAAGCCATGCAATTACTTAGAACAATGTGGACTGCTAACAGTTTCAAGTTAACATACTTAGCAAAGATTTGACAGGTCTACATTTTGTTATTTTGTTTCTGTAAACTGTTTAACAAACTATAACGGACTAACATTGGAATTGGAGTTGATTCCAAGGCAATACATAAAAGACCGTAAGTACACAACTTGAAGCGACAACATATTTAGCCATGAAGCACATTCTTGATTGGCCAGTGAGGGACCAAGCCTCGACACACCCAGAACGTGTTTATTGATCTAAACCTAGACATTTCACCCCAACGGCAGCAACTGCGCTGATAAATGTGGTTGTGAAAATAGCAAAAATATTTCAGACATACCCAGTGCATTCGAAAAGTATTCAGACCCCTTCCCTTTTTCCACATTTTGTTACGTTACAACCTTATTATAAAATGGAGTAAATTAATAAAAATCTATCTACACACAATACCCCATAATTACAAAGCAAAAACAAGTTTTTTGAAATGTTACTAAAAATAAGAAACACAAATACCTTATTTACAAAAGTATTCAGACCCTTTGCTATGAGACTCGAAATTGAGCTCAGGTGCATCCTGTTTCCATTGATTATCCTTGAGATGTTTCTACAACGTGATTGGAGTCCACCTCTGGAAAATTCAATTCTTTGGACATGATTTGGAAAGGCACATACCTGTCTATATACAGTCCCAGAGTTGACAGGGAATGTGAGAGCAAAAACCAAGCCATGAGGTCGAAGGAATTGTTCGTAGAGCTCCGAGTCAGGATTGTGTTGAGGCACAGATCTGGGGTAGGGTACCAACAAATGTCTGCAGCATTGAGTGTCCCCAAGAACATAGTGGCCTCCATCATTCTTAAGTGGAAGAAGTTTGGAACCACCAAGACTCTTCCTAGAGCCGGCCGCACGGCCAAACTAAGCAATCGGGGGAGAAGGGCCTTGGTCAGGGAGGTGACCTAGAACCCGATGGCCAGACGGAAGCCACTCCTCAGTAAAAGGCACATGACAGCCCGCTTGGAGTTTGGCAAAAGGCTCCTCAAAGACTCTCAGACCATGACAAACAAGATTCTTTGGCCTGAATGCCAAGCATCACGTCTGTAGGAAATCTGGCACCATCCCTACAGTGAAGCATGGTGGTGGGAGCAAAGTACAGAGAGATCCTTGATGAAAACCTGCTCCAGAGCGCTCAGGACCTCAGACTCGGCCAAGGTTCACCTTCCAACAGGACAACGACCCTAAGCACACAGCCAAGACAATGCAGGAGTGGCTTCGGGACATGAATGTCCTTGAGAGGCCCAGCCAAAGCCCAGACTTGAACCTGATCGAACATCTCTGAAGAGACCTGAAAATAGCTGTGCAGTGCTTGAGAGGATCTGTAGAGAAGAATGGGAGAAACTCCTCAAATACAGGTGTGCCAAGCTTGTAGCATCATACCCAAGAAGACTTGAGGCTGTAATCACTGTCAAAAGTACTGAGTAAAGGGTCTGAATACGTATGTAAATGTGATATTTCAGTTGTTTCTTTTATATAAATTTGATAGGTGCCATAATTCTGTCCTGCTTGCGCATTCTAAATGTAACAAGTACTTTTATGTGTCAGGGAAAATGTATAGACAGTACATTATTTTCTTTAGGAATGTAGTGGAGTAAAAGTAAAAGTTGTCAAAAATATAACTAGTAAAGTAAAGTTAAGTAGTATTTTAAAGTATTTTTACTGAAGTACTTTACACCATTGCTAACTGGCTGTAGTAGTCTACATGATCTGTGTCAGCTCGAGCCCTTCTCTGGTCCCTCTATTTTCACCACCACCCTAATTTAACTGAATGACTGACAAGAGTCAGAGCTGGTCTCACTCTCTTTGATGATGCATGTTTGACTGCCAATCAGAAAACCGGGCCTGCCCATCTTGGTAGGGGTGCCGGCCGTTGCCCACTGGTCAGCCAAATGATCAATATAGACCAGTGGTTCCCAACCTTTTTCAGTTACTGTACCACCAACTGAATTTTGCTCTGCCCAGAATAGGCCTGAAGTACCCCCCTCATGCATTTTTTTCCAGTAGGTCAATGGTGTTATGAGTCTTCTCAAGGACCCCCTGTGGATAGGCCTTAGTACCCCTGGTTGGGAGCCACTGATATAGATGATTATGACAATAGAGAAAAAACTGGCTCATGGGCCACCGGCCGTGCCCATTATTATATGCACTGAGTGTACACAACATTAGGAACACCTTCCTAATATTGAGTCACACCCCCTTTTGCCCTCAGAACAGCCTCAATTCGTCAGGGCATGGACTCTACAAAGTGTTGAAAGCGTACCACAGAGATGCTGGCCCTTGTGGACTCCCACAGTTGTGTGACGTTGGCTGGATGTCCTTTGGGTGGTGGACCATTCTTGATACAGATGGGAAACTGTTTTGTGTGGAAAAACCCACTAGCATTGCCGATCTTGACATACTCAAACCGGTGTGCCCGGCACCTACTAAAATACCCTGTTCAAAGGCACTTAAATCTTTTGTCTAGCCCATTCACCCTCTGAATGGCACACACACACAATCCATGTCTCAATTGTCTCGAGGCTTAAAAATCCTTCTTTAACTCTTTCTCCTCCCCTTCATCTACACTGATTGAAGTGGATTTTAGGTGACATCAACAAGGGATCATAGCTTTCACCTGGATTCGCCTGGTCAGTCTGTCATGAAAGAGCAGGTGTTCCTAATGTTTTGTACACATTTTATATTTATATATATAAAAACTCAGCAAAAAAAGAAACGTCCTCTCACTGTCAACTGCTTTTATTTTCAGCAAACTTAACATGTGTAAATATTTGTATTAACATAAGATTCAACAACTGAGACATAAACTGAACACGTTCCACAGACATGTGACTAACAGAAATTGAATAATGTGTCCCTGAACAAAGGGGGGGTCAAAATCAAAAGTAACAGTCAGTATCTGGTGTGGCCACCAGCTGCTTTAAGTACTGCAGTGCATCTCCTCCTCATGGACTGCACCAGATTTGTGAGATGTTACCCCACTCTTACACCAAGGCACCTGCAAGTTCGTGGACATTTCTGGGGGGAATGGCCCTAGCCCTCACCCTCTGATCCAACAGGTCCCAGACATGCTCAATGGGATTGAGATCTGGGCTCTTCGCTGGCCATGGCAGAGCACTGGCATTCCTGTCTTGCAGGAAATAATGCACAGAACGAGCAGTATGGCTGGTGGCATTGTCATGCTGGAGGGTCATGTCAGGATGAGCCTGCAGGAAGGGTACCACATGAGGGAGGAGGATGTCTTCCCTCTAATGCACAGTGTTGAGATTGCCTGCAATGACAACAAGCTCAGTCTGATGATGCTGTGACACACCGCCCCAGACCATGATGGACCCTCCACCTCCAAATCGATCCCGCTCCAGAGTACAGGCCTCGGTGTAACGCTCATTCCTTCGACGATAAACGCAAATCCGACCATCACCCCTGGTGAGACAACCGCGACTCGTCAGTGAAGAGAACTTATTGCCAGTCCTGTCTGGTCCAGCGACGGTGGGTTTGTGCCCAGAGGCGACGTTGTTGCCAGTGATGTCTGGTGAGGACCTGCCTTACAACAGGCCTACAGTCCAGCCTCTCAGCCTATTGTGGACAGTCTGAGCACTGATGGAAGGATTGTGCGTTCCTGGTGTAACTCGGGCAGTTGTTGTTGCCATCCTGTACCTGTCCCGCAGGTGTGATGTTCGGATGTACCGATCCTGTGCAGGTGTTGTTACATGTGGTCTGCCACTGCGAGGACGATCAGCTGTCCGTCCTGTCTCCCTGTAGCGCTGTCTTAGGCGTCTCACAGTACGGACATTGCAATTTATTGCCCTGGCCACATCTGCAGTCCTCATGCCTCCTTGCAGCATGCCTAAGGCACATTCACGCAGATGAGCAGGGGCCCTGGGCATCTTTCTTTTGGTGTTTTTCAGAGTCAGTAGAAAGGCCTCTTTAGTGTTCTAAGTTTTCATAACTGTGACCTTAATTGCCTACCGTCTGTTAGTGTCTTAACGACCGTTCCACAGGTGCATGTGTCACGATCTCCTTGAGTGACGGACCAAGACGCAGCGATGCTTCCAGTATACATATTTTATTTCACACGTAACTGGGAAAATATAAACAAACAAATGACGATCGTAACTCCGGTGTGGCTAAAACGTGCACACACCACAAAACATATTACAACAAACAATGACCCACAAAAACCCCAGTGAAAACCACAAACATATATATGGTTCCCAATTAATCGTAACGACAATCAGCTGCTTCTAATTGGGAACCATCAACCCAACATAGAAATATACCACCTAGAAACAAAAACCCCTACTAACCAAAACTAACTAAACACGCCAGCCTGAAACCCAGGGCTGGACGTGACAGCATGTTCACTAATTGTTTATGGTTCATTGAACAAGCATGGGAAACAGTGTATAAACCCTTTACAATGAAGATCTGTGAAGTTATTTGGATTTTACGAATTATCTTTGAAAGACTGGGTCCTGAAAAAGGGATGTTTCTTTTTTTGCTGAGAGTTTCTATATATATATTATATACTGTACAATTCTATATTTTTTACCCTAATAAAATATGGTCCGGCCCCTCTGGCGTTTGCCAGAAGGCCAATCCTCCCAGGAAGTGCGTTCCTGTACCTCTCCATGTCACCCCACTCTCTCGCTCACTTTTTGTTCCGGCACCTCACAATTTACAAATTAAGCACTGAACACGGGTAGTGTAGACTCTAGCTAACCACCATATAGCCTACTAAGTAATCATAATTATACAGTCCATTTCTCAAATCTACATTCAGTTAAAAAACATTTTTGAATAAGATGGTATTATTCATAAATGTTTAACTTTTTCTTTGGTCTGTGTAGGTTTTTTCACCGCTCAACCCTTATGGTGGGTCACGAGCAAAACAGTTTGAGAACCCATGCTCTAGTGTAAACAAGAAAGGTGAGGTGGATTTGATAGTGCTGGGATTATTTATAAATGAGGTGTGTGTGTGGACCTGTTTAACTATACTTGTGGGGACCAGAACAAACTTCTGACCAACTGGGGACATTTTGTTAGTCCCCACAAGGTCAAATGGTATTTCTAGGGGGTTTAGGGTTAAGATTTTAAATAGTGTTAGTTTTAGGGTCAAGGTTAGGTTTTGGGATGAGGGAAAATAGGATTTTGAATGGCACTGACCTGTGTGTCCCCACAGTTATACAAGATTGTGTGTGTGTGTGTGTGTGTGTGTGTGTGTGTGTGTGTGTGTGTGTGTGTGTGTGTGTGTGTGTGTGTGTGTGTGTGTGTGTGTGTGTGTGTGTGTGTGTGTGTGTGTGTGTGTGTGTGTGTGTGTGTGTGTGTGTGTGTGTGTGTCTTGAGGGGAAGCAGGAAGGGGCGATGGATTTCCTGAATGCGGTACGGATGGAAAGGGGTGGCGGCAGGATGTATCCCACGCTGGCTGGCGCGGGGCCAGGGGGCCTCCTTAATCTGCTATTTATTTATTTGTTTATTTATTTGGATCCCCATTGCAGAAGCAGCAGCTACTCTTCCTGGGGTCCACCACAAAACACAAAACATGACAAGCAACAAAACACTTTTACACTGACAGACAAGGACAGTCACACACATTTAAAATGCAATGTTATAAAAACAATGCCCTAATAGCACTAGCAGTATAGGATCAGGCTAGTTCAGTCAGTGTACCGTTCATTGTACTGTTAGTGCCTTTTGCATCTCTTTGGTATGTTAAGTAGAAATTGTGCTCCAATTTAAACATTTTAAAAGCCTGTTAAATGTAATGAAGTGCCCTTTAATATATACCACATGGTGAATTCAATAAATCAGATTTTCAATATGAATAAAAACAGTATGAATGTCCCTCCTTGCACCCTCTATGACTTCTAGGAAGATTTTAACCCACTAACCCCCCAAAATACTCCCATGTTTTTACTGTCATAAAGCCCTAGTTATTTTATTGTCACCAGTTCAAGGGCCGTTCAAGTGGATTTTTCCCAGATGTGGTACATTTTCACTTCCCACTTGGTTATGAACGCACTATAACACCACTAACCACTCATTGGAAGCACAAGACCTAGATCTACACTTTGACATATTGCGGAGCGTTGTACAATGTATAGTTTTTGTTTAAATCGATACAATCGATATTGTCAGGCATGACATACATTTGAGCTATGTATCTACATGTATTTTTCTATATGCGACCGGAGAATTCAATTATTAGCCTAATTCCGAAGAAAATGTTTTGCGCTTCAAATCAATTGACATGTTTTAGTTACTAGCAGCTTTGCATTATCCACAGGCCAAATGAATGCCGCCTGACAGCTTTCTAGATTTTAACCACATTCCTGCTTGTAAATGTTGACTTTTACAAACAGGTCTTTGACTCTTCATTTTTGCCAGTTGGGTATTTATCATGTACTCGTCCATGTTAGATGGAAGCCATATTTTCGTGTATATGATATTAGGTGAATACAACATCTCTGACAGACATTTATTAGAATATCATTGGCCAGATAGATAGTTCAAAGCAGGTCAGTGTGTTTTAAACTTAATCTTACCTTGGCTTTGGTTTGGTTTAAAATGATGTGCCAAGAGCATTGAGCTCACCAGAGGCATATGGTCGATAGCACAACACACAACTGTGATACGGAACCGAAATCACCTTTCCACAATAGCGTCTATTGAATTGGGAGTGATACCGTGATGGGATTCCTTTCATTACCTTCTGCTCGGTCCTCACCCGCCTACACAGCATGGGGCCTGACACCTCATTCATCTGTAATGGTCCAGAAGGCTGCTTGAGGACAGCTCCCAAGAATCAACTCTTAAATGAAACCTAGTTTTCTTCCTTGAAGCTGCCATAGTGTTTGCAGTCATATAAGAGAAACAGAAGAATCTCAGATCATGCCCAATGACAATTGAAGAAGAACACAAACAGGAATAGGCAACAGTTTCAAAGCCTTGTATTTCAGAAGAGACTCCAGCTTCCACTCTCCCCACAATAGCTCTAATGAATGGAAGACATACACTATCTAGGCTACATAACAAGAAGTGTGCTTGTGGCAAGGCCCCAGGATTTCCACTCCAACTCAGCTGAGGTTGTTACCGCACTGCCCTCCCTCCAAATGGTTCCAGTAAATTGTAGGCGCGATCCACAGAACCACTAAATCAATAGCATGTGTGCCTCTCTCCCAGATCCGTGCCTTGGCGTGGGTAGGTAATGTTATCTTATTATTGATGCTCTCTACCTTGGCTGCCTCCACCAAGGGTCTGTGGGGGGCATAAATCTGGCAGTTTTTATCAGTGCTCTTTAACAGTCTGCTTGGTAGGGTAAATAAGACTATAGGAAGGAGGAATATGTTGACATCTGCTCAATTTTCTGGACCTAGGGCAAGGATTAGAGGAAGACACGTTTTATACCGTTTTATGGTATTATACCAAATTGTAAATCACAATATATTGTAGGTTTGTAGCTGATGTGGAGATGCGGTAATGTCATGCATACGGGCCTAGCAGCCAAATGTCAATAGAAGGGATTTGCACCGTGATAACTAGGTTTTCCGTTGCCGAAAAGAGTCGATTTGTGTGTCTTGAAATGCACCTAGAGTTCTGAAACGTAACGGCTTAAAATATAATATTTTATGGGGATATCATGCTTAATCCAAACAATCAAAATAGCAGGATCTAACAAAATCCCACTTGTTCACACTCCAGTGAAGTTACTTTTTAAGACCTTCAACAAACTCAGATTTATATGGTAAGACCTTGGGACTGTCTGTAATATTCACATGCAATTAAAGCTGAGATCCGCGATAGGTGAAACAGAGCCACTGGCCGCCCCTGGCACATTTGTTACTGTTCTTTGTATTGAGAAAATGAGCATCCAGCATTATACCAAAAAAAGAATAATGCTGGTACATACTCTGCTGTCTATCACATATGCACCTGTATGGAGTCAAGCTTTAAGGAATGAAACAGATTTCACAACAAACTAATTAGAAGATTTAATTAGATTAGATTTAATTAACCTTGCTTCTCTTATCCAATTGGAGAATTGAGCGATGTTGCGTATAATACGTGCATTACAATTGACTGCTAATGCCTTAGCTACAGTTACAATTGACTGCTAATGCCTTAGCTACAGTTAACTGCCAAAATAAGGGAAGCACTTGAGTAAATGAAGGATACAAAGTATATTGAAAGCAGGTGTTTCCACACAGTTGTGATTACTGAGTTAATTGAGCCATTAACATCCCATCATGCTTCGGGTCATGTATAGAAATGCTGGGGCAGGCCATTATTTTGGCTACCATGGCTATGCCCCCATAGGATGACAATTCCCCCGTCCACAGGGCACGAGTGGTCACTGAAGTGTTAGAGTTAAAGAGGCATTTTACTATAAAAAAAAACAACTGACATTTAAAGCTGCAATATGTAACGTTTTGGGTGACCTGACCAAATTCACATATAAATTATAGTTATAGATATGTCATTCTAATTGAAAGCAAGTCTAAGAAGCTGTAGATCTGTTCTTTGTGCTCTACTTCTATGCTTCCCGTTCCTAACTTTAGTTTTTGTGTCTTTAACTTTAGTTTTTTTACACCAGCTTCTCAAACAGTGGAAAATACAATATGTTTTGTTTTGGATGGTACAATGTTTGTCACATAAACTGAAATTAGGCAAAACTATTTGAATATTTGCATGCAGGAAAGGCGGAACAATTTCTTTATATTGCACCTTTTAAAAAAGGGTGTTTCCCAAATGTTCTAGATATTTTTCATCAGTTCAGTTCACATTATTACGTTCTTACACTATTTTATTACGTTCTTATCATTATTTTGCACATACTGTACTTGTTGCAGAGCTCACCTAATGGTGGGTCATTTAAAATGATGTGTTTTGACAGGAAGTAATCACAGGCCCGCTGTCAGTATAGCTATGGGGCTTGTATGTGCTAAATAATTAGAATTTGAGAACATTCAGCGTTTTAAAATTTGAAATATATGAAAAATATTTTTTTTCAGTAAAATGCTCTTTTAAATGAGTGTTTCTGGGCACATGGTGTGTCCCACTACTGTCTCAACAACGCATGCATTACACACTTTAACGTGAACGTCTAGTGTCCTCAGTAACAGCAGAAGAAATTTACCCACAAACCCATGTAATGCAATCTCAATGTTTTCTCCTCCGATTCCGCAAATACTTTTATAATTGAATGTTTAATCATCCTTAAAATCGAATGTTAACATGTACGTTATGTTTACTGCAGTCATTAGTTCAATTTGCCATCCAATATGCCATATTAGGAAAATAAATGTCAGCACTGTTGGCATCAGATTACTTCTGAAATTACATTTTTGCAGTGGTTTGTTATTATTTCTGAATATGCCAGTGGGAGACTGAAATGGATGGAAAGGATATCGCCCGACTGAGAAAACACTGCTTCTTACCACTACAGTAGTAGGGACACTTCCAACCATGCTTGAACCATGCTGAAACCACCACAAACAATAATGGCCAAGAATTTAGCATAACTGAGCATATTTCTGGGACTTCTATATTCAGAGCCTGGGATTTCTCTGTAGACTTGTCTCCCCATGTATTCCAAAATAATGCATTTCATTCAGAAGCATGGTAATGTTACTTACAGTGTTATCCACTGGGAGTATAGGTAAGGGCAACAACAGGGGGAGAAGATTTGCACAATATAGTATTAAATAAAGACAGATTCAGATACAATAGGCTAATTGAAAAGTTGCACAAGGAAGAGTAGGCATATGGATTTAGTTGAAAGCCATAGTTCAGTACATTCACCCTGTCGTAGTATGGCAATAACAGTGTCAAATTGGACCTTGTCCATCCTGTCCTAATGTCATTATTGTCTGTATAATTTTGACCGTAAAGGCCATGATGTCCAATTTATACTGTCAAAACAATGCCTTTATCAGGAACAACTTTTTTTTAAATAATATTGCTGCCCATTTACAGACTGTTATACACAGTAAATACCAGATGTGTAAGATGGTTACTCTTCTTTAAACTGTAAAAATGTTAAACTAATAAAATAACTATAAAAAAAAAATACTATCACCACAAACGTGACATTTCCCACAATGCTTTTTAATGTCATGTACAGTGATAATGCAGTGATACTGATAGTGGGACATAATTTAAGAATTCCATATTCCGCAGTCATGTCAATGAGTCTCTTTATATGTCTGTGGCCGTTTTACGATGCCATCCAGATGGTGAAGGGGACGAGCAGGGTGGGCACTGTGTTTAGCAGCGTTGGGGAGCCCAGGTATAGCATGGTGCCCGTTCCACACAGAGCTGTGAGGTAGGCGTTCATCCTACTGCAGATGATCTTCCTCACTGTCGAACAGAACTGCAGGAGAGAGGATGAAACAAGAGTAAGCATCCTTTACAGATTTTTTTATCCACAAGGTTAATAAAAGCTTGCGAGTGTTTTAAAACTTAAAATCTTAATAACATTGAGTGAAAAAGAGCAGTGCTCTTTGCCTTTATCTTTGAAAGCCTTTGTTTTTGTTTGATTGAATTCGGGCCTCTGATATTCTAATGGTTAATCGTTATTGTCAATTTTATTTATTTATTCATCCATATCCGTTTGTAACCATTGAGATGCAAATCTCCTTTTATATGAGCTCTGGCCAAAAAGGCATATACAATGACGATACAGCAATTTATGAAACAGCATGAGATGTCTTAATTTGACAGAACATTGTGATTCAACCATAAATACCTCTATTTAATAAAGGACTGTGTAGCAGTGGTTCCCATCCAGGGGTAGTAGGACCTGCTGATTTTATATTACAATGCATTTATTATTTAAATTGAGGACTTCCTGTGTCTACATTAACCCTTGTGTTGTCTTAAGGGTCAAAAATGACCCGCCACTATGTTTATCAGCAGAGAAAACCCCCTAAATGATATTTTTTCAACTTGAAACTTTTCCTAGAGTGACCCCAACATTAGAAAAAGTGAAACATCGCCTTTGTTCATAT
The DNA here is from genome assembly GCA_030435695.1 of Brachymystax lenok tsinlingensis. NCBI lineage: Eukaryota > Metazoa > Chordata > Actinopteri > Salmoniformes > Salmonidae > Brachymystax > Brachymystax lenok. The sequence continues at coordinate 47,151,855 of CM059810.1, forward strand.
TTCTATGAAAGCTGTACACTGCCAGGGTACAAGATTGTCTTAGGGTCATTTTTGACCCGGCAGTTATAAAATCATTTACACACCACAAAAACCACAAAGACACACACACACACACACAATGAGAAATGTAGATTGTGTGCTACTGATTTGAACTCAGCCAGCAGCTTCTGTAGAGGAAGATCACCATGGTTGGCACAATTAGAAAGAACAAGCCTGAGCTCCCCCTGCTGAGATCAGTGGCTGAGATCAGTGATCGTGAGGACAGGAAGCCAGCCATCATCCTTGACTACAACCACAACAAAGGAGGCGTGGACAACCTGGACAAGGTGATTGGAACTTACAGCTGTAGGAGGATGACTGCCCGCTGGCCCTTGGTCATCTTTCATAACATCATTGATGTGTCCTCATACAATGCTTTCGTGATATGGAACAAGATAAACCCTACCTGGATACCTGATAAGCGGAACAAGAGGAGGATGTTCCTTTAGCAGCTGGGAAAGGCACTTGTAACCCCACACATTCAAAGAAGGGAGCGCCTCCCCTGCACAGCAGCGTCTGCAGCGCTTGTGAAAGCTGTTCAGGGGGCTGAATCATGTCCTGATCCACCCGAGGCTGCAGCTGGGGCAGGCAAGAGAAGAAGATGCCAATTCTGTCCCCCAAAGAAGGACTGTAAAACAAATCCTATGTGCTGCACATGTGAGAAATACATCTGCAAAGTCCATGCACACACACTTGCATACTGTCCTACATGTGCTAATTAGAGTTGATTGATTTATGTTCTTCATGTTTTTGTTTTGTATCTATTATCTTATTTTATTCTTATTTATTGTTGTTGTTTATTTACACCTTGTGGGTGGGGCAATGGTTCAACAAATGGGAGAAGACGACTAGTATTTTGTAGTTGAATTCCTCATTGTACAGTATATAACAAAATATCACTATGTTGCCAAAAAAGTTCAAGACGTATTGTTTTCCTTCAATAAAATGCATTCAAAACTACTTTCTGCACATTTCTGCTACTTTCTTAGGCTATATAAGTGCTGTCGCTTGCTAACAAATGTATGTTTACCCCTATGCAGTACCTTTAGCAATAATAATAATACTAAACCTCTACTTTAGTGAAGAAAACAATTATGACAGGTGTGTTGTAATAAAAAATGAGTGGTGTCCACTGATTAAATGCAGTCTTTCTGCATTATGAGGAGGGAAAACCCAGATATTCACAAAGTTTGTGATGAATGGTTGTTTCTTCATGCAAAATAGATTTGGGGTTTAAAATTCAATTAAGCTGCTTTATTTTAGGGGTTTAGTGAAGGCGGGTTATTTTTTACCCTTAGGACAAGGGGAGTATACAGAATGTTAAGACTACACAAGGGTTAAAGGGGCAACCTGGGATTCAAACAACAGCAAAGTGGTTACCCCTCCACTGTTTTGGTAAACAGCCGCAGCCAAACAGCGACGCATGAGGGTCTTTAATGCATTAACACTAGATGGTGCTGCTCACCAGCGCACTACGGTCCAACTCAACAAGTCTGTGGTTTTGTCCCACTTTCACACTTTCTCTCATGGATTCAACCAAGGTTAGTAACTCCTTCCCTCCGCCTCTGCTTACACCAATCAGATTCTTTTGAATCCATGACGAGGAGTGTGCAAGTGCACACGTTTGGAGAAAGGTAGAGAATCAGGATGTGGCCTTTGAGTTCACTTTTCATTGGCCTAAAAGCAATCTATCCACCGCAACACAGAATCATCTGTCCTTTTCAGTGAAATGTACACCCTTTCAACTGCTCTCATAATACAGTACTTTGCATCAGTGTTCAGTATTCCCACATTGATTGGCTATCGTCTGTGCTAGGGGTGACCCCAGCATGTCCAGACTAGACGTTGGTACCAGCACACCTGTGTCGTGTTCAGAAAGAAATGCCATAATTAGAGCTTACCAGATTCCTTACTTCGATGCCAGAGAGGTTGCATGTCTGTTCTACCTAATATATTTCTGAGCGTTCCACAACACTGCCCTGCTGAACTCAGACATGGACCCGTATTCATAAGAGTGATTAGGTGTGCTGATCTATTACCAGCTTTGACTTTTAGATTCTAATACTTGGATAGCAGGGATCTAATTATAGAGTAGAACTCCTAGTCTGAGACGCTTTATAAATATGGGGCCTGATGACACTCACTAATTCTGCTCTAGAGATTTTGAGGAGCATGTCCGTGAATCATGATCCGTTGATCATTTGAACCAGGCGTTTTACTGCTGGGCTGGAACAAATTAGTGTATGCCAACTGCCATCATCTGAACTAAGTTTCTGAATTACTCCAGAGTAGGCCGATATATATATACAAGAGACATTGTAAATCCATTCTCAAAACCCAAGGAGTTGCGCAACTAAGCCTCTATTTCACCATAGTTTTCAACACAGTCAGATGTCAGAGTGAAACTTTTACTTGGAAGACCAAATCATATCTGACGGTTAAGGAAAGGTTTCATCCTATTAATTTCCCTTTAATGTATGTTTCCGCTTAATAACTTTGGCATGTGAGGTGACTGAGGTCAACTTCACGACAACACTTTATTGTCCCATAATCTGTGTTTGTTCCATCAAATTCATTTAAATATCTGCCATATTTCCCACGCAACCCACGTGCTAAAACTATTTTATTTCAGAAAATTTCTCTCCCGTGTGACCTTTTGATCCTATGACATAGGTGACTGGATAAATAGAGACACTATTTATCCAGTCACCTAAGGGGCATTTCTGAAAGGTTGGAGAGACTATATGCTCTGAGCTAAAGCTGATTCCTGTCAATACGTTTTTAGTGTGTAGCCTAACGCTCTAACAGCAAAGCTATGTACTAATGCAAGTCATTGAACAATACGTTTTTGTCGTATTTTGCTTCCCCAGCGTATTTATCGGCAGCGATTCACTTTAATATGTCTCAGTAAGTTCTTCACTCATTAATATATACATAGTATTACAAAAACTTTGTCTGACCGTAATTTGAACCAGAAAGAACTCTGACTTGCCTAGTTAACTAAAAAAAAATCCTCCCGCAATTGGTTCATTGCCCATGAGCATTATGTAACACCAAGTACTACAGTGTACTATTGGCTCATGGTTCACAATGTTATTCCTACCGTCTCAACTAATGCATTGTTTTCGAGTATCCCCAGCCATTCCACTGATCTAATCCAGCACTAGTCCAGCACACAACTATAATAGGGCTTGATGATTGACAGGGTGAATCAGGTGTGTTAAAACTGTGGGCTGACAGGTGAGGGGAGGTTTGGTAAACCCTATTGTCTAAAGTGACCCCCTCTTTTACTTAATATCAAGACAGTGCCCTGGGGGTCACGTGATGGCTTCGCTCTGAGAAGTTTGCAGTGACTGATCTTAGTCGTCCTAGAGTAATCACCATAGATTTTCCGATCACATACTACCCCCCCCCAAAACATGTAAGAACAGCGTCCTCTGACAAAGGAGAACCCCATACTCCACCTGGTAGGTCTGGTAGCTGATGGCCATGCCGTAGCGGCAGTACATGACGTAGTGTTCACAGTTGTACCACAGCAAACTGTAGGTCATGGAGCCCATGAGCTTCTCTGCCCTCCTGGCCACCTCGTCCCCCTCCAGTGGGGGCTGGCTGCACAGCTTGTCCATGTGGTTGACCAGGATCTCCGAGCCATACGCAAAATCCGCCAACGAGTCCACCCTGACGCTCGCCGACTTGGCGATCACCCCTAGAATCAGCCGGTTGTTGGTCACCATCTTGCCGATGGCAGCCTTGTTCTTGGTGAAGACCGGAAGGATGTCCGGGATGAAGTGGGCCACCCGGTTGTTGCCCAGGTAGATGCCGAAATGGGTGAACAGAGTTCTAGGAACTTCCAAAAGGTCGCCACGTTTGTACAAGGTCAGGTCATACTTAGAGTCTTTGTCCTTGTCCTCTTCATCCACTTTAGAAGCGATGAAGAAGAGGCTGAGGAGTTGGAAGAAGGTGATCATGGTGGCAGAACTATATCCAACGGTTTCGACACCTGGCCTTTTTATCGAGGCTAAGGGTCTGGGAGGAGCCAAGCACGTGGGATTAGAGGTTTCTCAACTTTGCAGTGCAATTTTGACAGCAATAAAGGAGCTTTCTGCTAATCATGTGGTTTCGAGGGCGGCTTAATTTCACAACCGGGAGGGTTTAATCGCTGGAAGTGGTCCGGTTATGTGGCTTTCATTGGCAAATCAGAAAAACAAACCCACAGTTTAAAAGGTCATAAATATTTTATAGCCTGAATAAACAGTCAGGTTGAGTTGTATAATGCTGACTCAATCTTGATATGTCTGGAACTGTGAGTAATGCATAGTCATAAGAATAAGAATAATGCATAGTCATTACTCAGAAATATTATCCAGAGAATGTGTATATTTTATGAATGTAACTTTTACGTAAATCTACTTTATATTATTAAATATTTGGGTTTGGAAATACTATGGGGATATATTTTGGGTTATTTTATGTGGCCAATATTACATGAATAACATGATAATTTGAACATGCTGTGGGTGGTATTGACAGAGATACAATGTGAGTATTACGTTGCACTGTGATTGCATGCACCTAACTGTATTGAAAAAATGTGTGGGAAAAAAACTTAAAACGTCAATTATTTACATTTTTCTTGAAACCAGACCAAAACAAACCACATGATAACCTCCAATATCTTTATTAACATGTCTGATATTTACAATGGATTTGATTGCAAACAAAATGATCTGCTCTCAAAACACATTCGTTACACTATTGTATTAATCAGCGTACTACTCTTAGAGTTTCAAACTGAATGTATCTATATAAAAAAAATGATACAAGAGTATCATTATTGAAGAAAGTAAATTATTTACAGATTAGACTACAGTGACTTACACAGTAAGATAAAAAAGTTGAAAACGATCTGGGGGGAAATAGGGATGATACTTTGGTCACAGAAGGATCATATGACCTTTATAAAGCCTTTTATAATGCCTTAATGGCCTACATACACTACATTAAGTGTTGACATGAACACTCAAATGTAAATTGCTAGGCCTACAACCACATTGCCCTCTGTTTACTTTTGGCTGGCAAGTATCAAATCAAAAGTGAATGGATGGTAGGTAGCTCTTGCTGTAACAATGGCCTATTATATGATATGCCACTATAGGCCTACACCAAAGGCATATGAGGTTTGGAGGTGCCAAGTAACGTCATCACAAGGACCAATGAAAAGACACATTATATTGAAATGTCCATAGAAGTGTTTGAAGGTTTGAACTTTGGCCTCTCAGCCGGCCATCCACAGAGTGAAGGGGATGAGGATTGTGGGTAACGTGGTTGAAGGCGCCAGGCCAAAGCAGACGATGTAGATCATTCCCAGGAGAACGCTGAGAAAGACACTCCTCTGGTCTCGGATGATTGATTTCAGACACTCACAAAACTGCAAAGAAAGGAGATGAAAAATGCAATTAATAAACATGTATGTATAGGACTTTTATGAACAATTCATTTCAGGCATATTACATTTTTTTATGTTATAAACCTAAATTTATGGAAGAATTATGGAAGAAAAGAGAGAAGAAGACCTTGGATGAAACAACACCAAAACAACAAACCAAATCTATTTTTAGTAACACTGAATAAAACACAATGTTTCTGAATATAGTTGCCTTATTATATTAACCATGGCATAATATAATTTAAAATGGAGATACATTATCATGAATATAAATACAAAATATGGGATTGGAAATATCAAAGGTTGAAGATGCTGTTCCCAATAAGTAATACAACCAGATCTAACCTAAATCAACAATTCAATCCGATGCATTTGGAATAATATTATAATGTAAATACAAATCTTTGAAAACATGATCTATGCCAAAATCTAAAGACAACAGTCCTCACTGTGATACAGGTTATGCATAGGCAAAATATTTTAAGAAGACACTACATTTATCTCCTGTAGCGTAAAAGTTAAGCGGTCAGATTTATGCACAACGTAATTGTATTGAAAATAAATAAATAAAATAACGCAAGGAAAATAAAATTACCATTTCCGTTTGCTGACTTTTCGCTGAACCGTATCTGCAGTATGTAACAAAATGTTCACAGTTATTCCATAGTAAACTGTAAGGGATGGCGCCGACGAGTTGTTCGGCCCTGTCTGCTACCTCTTCATTTGGGAACGGTTGTTGCGCCTTGTATTTTCTATCCATATGATTCACCAATATGTTTGAGCCATACACAAAGTCCTCCAAGGTGTCCACGCGCACCGTGGCACACTTGTACAAGCAACCCATGATGAGTCTCTTATTTGTGATAACTGTTTTGATGATCATCTTATCATTGGTTAGCACGGGCATGATATCTGGGATCAGGTGAGCGACTTTGTTGTCACCCAAGTAGATACCGAAGTGCGTGAACAAAGTTCTCGGCACCTCCAAAAGGTCCCCTCTCTGGAGAGACAACGGCGCGTGACTGTGCATCGTGCGCTTTTTGCATCCCACTCCTTTGCGTTTCCTATCCGTCCATTTAAACTCAAAAAGTTTGAAGTTGGAGAGAAGGGATAGCTTCTCGACGAGAAATGTCAACGAGTCGAGCATGTTGAAAGTTCCTGTCCGAAGTTTTCTGAGAGTTGTCTGGGAGAGGTAGGTTTATATGCGCACTAGGAGGGGACAGTGCAGCTCGAAGGTAAACCCCGAAGACACGATTGGCCACAAAGGACATTCCCATGGTATTTATGGCACGTATGTCTTTTTTCTTCAGTCCACAGAATTTGGCATATTGTTTACTATAATTTTAATCATTTGTTTATGTTGAAGGTGTACGTTGATTTGCATAATTTAAATTCACAACCATTACATTTGTAGGATATAGAAATAATATTTACAGGCTCATTGGAATCATATTGAATGAACACATTAGATATTTTTATTTACAATTTTATAATAAAAAGGCAGATTTATAAAATAAAAAAATTATGACCTTGTGCCCAGAATCTTGAAATAATTTTCCTTTATTATTTTATTGCATACAGTAGGCCCTATGGGATATTCAAGACAACATTTTGAAGAGCATCTTTTCTGGCCTATTAGGCCTACACTGTTTTTCAATCTAATCTACCTCAGGGATCTTTACAGTTGTTTCATTCTAAGTAAATTAACCTTGTCTGCCAAGCATTGTGCTACTTTTGGAGCAAGCCCTTAAGTTTTTTTGCTTTTTACCCCATTTCTCCGCCCCATCGCTGCAACTCCCGTGTGGATTCCAGAGTGGCGAAGGTCGAGAGCCATCGCAAGCCATTTCTAACTCATTTACAGTATCTCCAACATGTTAGCCTCTCCCATCCCATTCATTGCCAATGACCTGGAGTAAAACGGTTGACTTTTGTTTGTACTGTAGTTGGTCTTGGTTTGTGAAATGTGAGATTCTCAAATTAGGCTATTTAGCTGATTGCCTTGCAGACGGTAGGCTTTTGGCCTGCTTTGCTGACTCATAGTGGCTGGTCTGTTAGGACTATCTCCAATCCAGGATAATTTAGCGTGAATATAAATATTGTATTCAGTGATCCAATTTAGCTGCCTGACACTGGCATATGATAACAAAGTGGCATTCCATATACCAGCAGATTACTTGATCAAATCCTACTTGGCTCCACGTTCATAATTCCACGTTCATCGTTTGTACATGAATAACTCCTTTAGTGAAAGGAGTTCAACTCATTTGATATGTCTTTCAACATATACCAGCCTGAATGCATGGCTGCTCATTTCAGAGTATAGGAAAATAAGTGTGTGACCTATAAAGCCTCAGATTTCATACAAGATCAAGTACAAACATCAAGAATTCCCTGTTAACATGTATAATATGTTAGCATAAACGGGTCCATTCCTAAACTAGCTAACTTCCTAAAAGAATGAGGTGATGGTAGCTGAAGTTGAACAGGAGAACTGGGTTTTATTGCCTTCAACAGAGTTAAGAGGGCTGCCTTGGTAGGGGCTATCACTGTCAGTCCATATTCGGTCTGCCTTCGCTCTTGCTCCAACGACTCCCCTCAACCCCAAAACTAGTGGCTTATCATGTTATCATTGAAACTGTACATTAACTTGAGGTCCTGACTCCATAACAAAGGCTCCAAAGTGGGTCGATGTTAGAAAATACAGGATTTGCAGTTCAGTGTCTGTGTTTCTCTAAGTCTGGACGGATGAAAGGCTCCAAAGCGGGTTCATGTTGTATAATACAAAAGTCAACAAAGATGGAGTCTAAATGTCTTGCATGAACGTCTAACCATCCTCTTATCAACCGAAATATTTGGGGTTAAAAGTTGAGGTCTGACAGTCACTGACCTTTGCAAGACTGCAGACTGTGGAGTGGTCATCCAGGTCAAGTCAAGAGCCTGTTGACTCCCCTCCACCTTAACTGACTGGCGTCTTAAGATATCCAATCCAACAGGATTTGCAGTTCAGTGCCTGTCTAAGTCTGGACAGATGATCAGATCTCGACAGTGCCTGGAGAAGTGTAGACTTATCATGAGCCACATCGATAGATAGACTAACGATCCTAACATATGCGCAGACCTTGTTTAAATTCACCCTGCTCCCATTGTGTTAGAAAGTAATGTGACATTTTGTAACAGTAAAAATGAGAGTCCAAGGGCCTCATTTTATAAAACGCTCAGGCGCACAGATTTGATCGTAAATTGTGCATACGACTGTCACACCCTGATCTGTTTCACCTGTCCTTGTGCTTGTCTCCACCCCCTCCAGGTGTCGCCCATCTTCCCCATTATCCCCTGGGTATTTATACCTGTGTTTTCTGTCTGTCTGTGCCAGTTTGTCTTGTTTTGTCAAGTCAACCAGCGTGTTACTCTGTGCTCCTGCTTTTTCCTTTTCAGTTTTTTTGCTAGTCCTCCCGGTTTTGACCCTTGCCTGCCTTGACTCTGAACCCGCCTGCCTGACCATACTGCCTGCCCTGACCTCGAGCCTGCCTGCCTAACCATACTGCCTGCCCTGACCTCGAGCCTGCCTGCCTGACCATACTGCCTGCCCTGACCTCGAGCCCGCCTGCCTGACCATACTGCCTGCCCTGACCTCGAGCCTGCCTGCCTGACCATACTGCCTGCCCTGACCTCGAGCCTGCCTGCCACTCTGTACCTCCTGGACTCTGACCTTGTTATGATCTCTTGCCTGTCCACGACCATTCTCTTGCCTGCCCCTTGGATTACAATAAATATCAGAGACTCTAACCATCTGCCTACCGTGTCTGCATCTGGGTCTCGCCCTGTGCCCTTATAACAATGAAATCCACATCAACAATTGCTAGGTTTCCATCCAATTGGCGACAGATTTTCATGTTGAATGTTAAAAAATCTGCATAAAGAAAATATGTGTACCAAACTGACTTGTTGCGGAGGAAAATCAGTGCGTGATGACATAGTGCACACAAAATGTACTGTTTCGCTAAAGTTTTCATGTACCAAATATAAATCTAATGTTCAATGTGTTTCTAGCACATGTTCAACTAATGATAGTTTTGTCACAAACTGTTGTGTTAAGGATCAGACCCTTTTCAATTTTCACCTAAAATGACATACTGCAAATCTAACTGCCTTAGCTTAGGACCTGCATATTCTTGATACCATTTGAAGGAAACTCTTTGTGTGGAAATGTGAAATTAATGTAGCAGAATAACACATTAGATCTGGTAAGGGACAAAACATGTTTTTTCCCCCATCTTTGAAATGCAAGGCCATAATATCATAGGAGTTTAGGCTCAATTTAGATTTTGGACACCAGATGGCTGCAGTGAGTGTGCAGAGACAGCAGGGGTTCAAACTGTAGAACCCAGTTCCTACATTTGAATATAAAAATAGATTTTTATCTAACAAAACTATGCTATATGTTATCTCTGTGACCCTCAGGGTGACAAATCAGAGCAAGATTGCTGAATGTAAGTACATTATTTATATTCAGAGGTGAATGCCATAAAAGATGCCATAAAAGTTTTTTGTTGTGCACTCTCCTCAAACAATAGCACGGTATTTTTTTCACTGTAATAGCTTGCTGTAAATTGGACAGTGCAGTTAGATTAACAGGAATTTAAGCTTTCTGCTTATGTAAGACATGTCTATGTCTTGGAAAGTTTGCTGTTACTTACAACGTCATTCTAGTCACATTAGCAACAACCGTCCCGGTATAGGGACACCGATCCCGTAAATCCTTAAGATAGCTGTAACGATGTGCGCTGAGAGTCGGGAAGCAAGTTCAGGGAGTGAGTGTTTTAATAAATGAAACATAATACAAGACACATGAACAACACACAGACAGGAAACAGAAACAGTGACTCCTGGGGAAGGAACCAAAGTGAGTGACATATACATATATATATATATATATATATATAGGGCAGGTAATCAAGGAAGTGATGGAGACCAGGTGAGTGATGACGCGCAGGTGCGTGTTGCGATGGTGACAGGTGTGCGCCATAACGAGCAGCCTGGTGACCAAGAGGCCGGAGAGGGAGCACACGTGACAATAGCAGATAAAATAGCAAATGTGCCTAGTCTGGTCTAGCCAAAAGCTTGCAGATACAGTGCGGATAGGCTCTGTGGGTAGGTTAGTCTACAATAGCCTACATGATGAGATTATTATGGATGAGATTAACAATATTTTTATTTACCAAACGGCAGTCAAGCATCGATCATCATGTCACCAGAATTAGACCCTCAGAATGTATTGGAAAGGAGCATCAAGCTCAACACCATGCACTTTCACAACCCTGTGAAGTTTATCATAATTTATTTAATCTGTAAACGAATAAACTACATGTTTTCCCCGAGTCGTAATGGGAGGACCACACACCATGTCATCGCGTGACTCCAAGTTTACTTTGATATGTTGGTTATTATATCAATATGTGTGCATAAAGGCGTTTCCACCACCATTTATTGCGTTATTCATTTTACCGACACAAAAAGATCCCACCATGTCGAACAAACAAATTGTTTCAGCATTTATAAAATTGTACCGACACTTCCTGTTTCCATCACAGCTGTCATGAAGAGACGGTGTGACTTTACTCGCATAAAAACTGTGGATGGAAACGAAGTTGGAGTGATTCATAAATCTTGAATTTTACATTCAATTATGCCATTTACATAGATTTTGCACGACATTTTGTGATTTACAAATGAAACATAGGCCTGCTTATTTGTGAATAACAACTTTATTCATGGCTGTATATATTATTATATAAACCAAATGTCATATTTTAAGAAATGACCATATGCAGAATGTGCTATAAAAATTAAGAACATTATGATAACCACATGTCAACCAGCGCTCTCACGTTCCCCTTCCGGCGTTCAGCTGAATGAGTTTACAGTCCGTGACCATAAATTGAACTCCTGGGTGGCATTAAAACAAACCTTTGGCCTCTCCCCACTCAGAGATTTACTCCCCAGTCAAATAGCCCCACAGTTATATCAGTCACCACTGGGGGACTTTTAACAATGGTCCTGAAAGGTAATTCCGTGAGGGCCACCAATAGTCGGTGTCGGCTTTATTCTTGACTCCATAAACTTGAGATTATTACTGAGAGAAGCACGTTGGCTAGGTGCTAGGTGAGAGTCACCAGTTTGAGGATAACCCAAAAACTGTTGGTTATGCATATTGCTTTCTTTTGACTGAGCTGTCCGTGATATACACTGTATAACTCATTTAACCATTTAGGGTTGCAAAGGCAAATAGGGGTGAATCTTAACTTCCACTTAAAGCTGGAATCCTTCATGGTAAAACTGCCAGGTCCGTTTGCGGTACAACAAAGAAGTTACTGCAAATCCCCTCTGACATCATTGCACGCATGATAGAAGAGCACAATATGTACTGCACATTTTTTGTTACCTGCTGCGTGAAGCCCCTCAATTCGTCAACAAAAACTATAACAACAGTGGCGGGGCAGCCAGCGACGCTCTTTCCCCCAACTGCAGATCTTTAAGCGGAATTTCCACTTGGTCATGCATTGACTGAAGTTGAAGTTAGGATTTTCCCCATACTGAGACTTGAAATTCTTAGACTAACTGACTGAACAGCTAACTGTACTGTATATATATGTAATGACAAATTAAACACAGCTATCTCTTAGTGGTGAAGCCAATGTAATGGCCAATGAGAGGCTTGGATGCCGTCGGCCGTCATATTGGTATCCCCCAGAAGGAGCAGTCCCTCCATAGGAATTAAGGGAATTCGACAGGACAAAATTACATGCATTTAAGTATTTCATGGTCGTAGTGGGGACAGCGACTCTCTAAAAAAAATATATACTTCAAGGGATGTGTTTTTATATGTTACATTTTTAGGTTTAGTTCATATAATCTAATTTAAAAGTATCCATTAAGGTGTCTGTAATAGAATATTCTTCGCAAAAAAACAAATGTAGACGTTAATAAATTTATTTGTATAGTTTCCACCCCAAAAAATTTTTTCAGTGAAGGCGTACCACCAAAATGGCTGCGTGGTGGCTTCAGTACAGCGCCCCTGACAGCCATCCACGGTTTATACACATCAGTGGGTGCAGCAGACTAAATACAGGACTGGAAAAAGGCAGATTGCAGGTTGAAATGTCCATGCAGTTACCTCAGTGTAGCTAACTAATAAACAAGAAGAGGTGTTCTGTTTTCTCATGGTAATGCATACGTGATTGAAAACTCTCCAACACAAATTCCCATCAACAGACAGTGACACCAACATAGGACAGAGCATCCAAGCCCTATGTTATCAGTTGGTCCCAAGTATTTCTTCCTGGCACTTGAGAGAGTACGAGAACATTAGGAAACACTTTCCATCTGGCGTCTCTCTCCTGTCTCAAGGGGGAGGAAGAGAGGAGTTCAGCGAACGTTTGTGGAGAGTTCACAGTTGTTTTGGTTTGGGGGCCCGACAGTTCACTCCCAGGTCAGCAAGGCCTTATCTGTCTGGGTGCCTGGGTTTCGCATGTTGTTTCCCATAGTTAAAGTGGGTTACGGAGAGGTAGCCAAGGTGTGATTTTTTTCACCTATGTCAACAGCGGGGGCTACAGACGTAGCTTTATAACCCACTAGGTATCCTTATGACTCCTCCAACTGTTTGCTTTGGCGTGGAAAGCAAAACAGAACTGAAAGAAGATGTTGGGACACCCTTGCCAGAAATGTAGCCTAGCTACCAGTAAATAAGATACAACTAGCATTGTGTTTATGGTGGTGTGCATGGTGATACATGGGTGTCCAATACAAAACAGTAGGCTATTATAAGTGTCAGTTACGGTTCATTTACAGCATATTATATATTAATCCATCAGTAAAGACCCTAGTGGAAATAAGAAAACACAGGAGCACTGCCTGGGTGAATATGTAAGACCTATTTGTACAAATAAAAAACAACTGCAAGGCGCTCTTCAGACTACAAATATTATAATGCCCTAGTTTTGTAATAGGTACAAGAGTACAGGCAAGTGCTACCACAGTATAGCCAAGTTCCTGAAATAACAGTGAGTGCATTTACTAGAGAGGAATACCATGAGAAGGCCATGTACTGTAGATGGAAGTGGGACGATGTAGAGGAGCACAACTGGGCTTACCGACCCACCGACTGACCTCCCAGCATACTGCATGTTGAATATAATATATTTTATCCAAGCCTTATTTTTTCGCCACACAAAGATTATTTAATGAGAATGTGACTATAGTGTTGTAAATATGGACAACAATTGTAGTCTGGAATTATGTAGTCATTAAAGGAGCAAAACGGTTATATCGGTTATCGCGATATTTAGAGAAGCATATTGTAGAAGAGGTCTCCCCAAATATCGCCCTACCCTATAGCACACTCCTAGCACATATACACTGGGTGTACAAAACATTAGAAACACCTTCCTAATATTCAGTTGCACCATCTTTTGCCCTCAGAACAGCCTCAATTTGTTGAGGCATGGACTCTTCAAGGTGTCAAAAGCATTCCACAGGAATGCTGGCCCATGTTGACTCCAATTTATTTATTTTATTTTGCCTTTATTTAACTAGGCAAGTCACTAGGCAAATGTTGACTTCAATGTTTCCATAAGTTGTGTCAAGTTGACTGGATGTCCTTTGGGTAGTGGACCATTCTTGATATACACGGGAAACTGTTGAGCATGAAAAACTCAGCAGCGTTGCCGTTGTTGACACAAACCGGTGCACCTGGCCGTCTTTGTCTTGCCCGTTCACCCTCTGAATGGCACACATACACAATCCATGTCTCAATTGTCTCAAGGCTTAAAAATCCTTCTTTAACCTGTCTCCTCCCCTTCATCTACACTGATTGAAGTGGATTTAATAAGTGACATCAATAAGGTTTCATAGCTTTCATCTGGATTCACCTGGTCAGTCGATGTCATGGAAAGAGCAGGTGTGCCTAATATTTTGTACATTCAGTCTAGGTTGACCCCTGAGACTGGGTTTTTTATGTCCACCCTACCTACTCCGTTTCTCTTTCATCTATCTCCCCCTCTCTTCTTCTAATCTGTCTAAATGAAGCATAAAAAGATACCCCCAAAAAGTATTCCATGCATTCCACACAAACCCCAACAGAACCACGTGGAAATGCTCCAAGCAACCTATTACTGTCTGAGACAGAGAAAAATCTGAAATGAGTTTGAGGTGTTTTGACTGCACTGGCGCAGTTTGTCCTCATTTAAACTTTTGAAAACATTCCGTTGTGGAAACGCTATAAGCAAACCATTACTGTCTGAGACAAACCGAGTAAAAAAATCGGAAATTAGTATTTTGGTTTCACTGGCACAGTTTATATTCGTTTAAATCTTTTGAATGCATTCAGATGGCACTGCCCAGAGCAGTGTACCACTACTGCCCAGTCAGAGATCCCAATTCTTCAGATTTCTCAACCCCCTGAATGCTTGAAATCCGTTGGACGACAGCGTAGAGGGGTGTCGGGCATTTTTGCTGTGATTGAACTCCTGGCCTGATAGTCCTATAGGAAGCTAACGCCTCACGTATCAGAACACTGAGCTCAATTCAATCAAACTCGCGTTCTGGATTTCTTTTTGCCTATGGCCATACATGAGCGCCACAACGTTGAGATTGCGTTCCTAGTCGTCTTTATTGAAGTCTAGTTGGGCATCTCAGTACATTGCTGTATCGTCTTGTAACAAACAGTGACAAGGCAATGTCCATTGGCGGGTCTCGAACCCCTGGTCTCCCAGATCGAAAGCCTACCTAGGCAAGGGTCTTGACACTTCGCTTCATTATACCAAGTCCTTCACATGAACGCGACTCTCCGATGACCTCACAGACAGCATCCCACTTCTGACACCAATGTGACAGTGAAACCCCCTTTGCGGATCTTTTGCAACGCCAGGGTCATGGGTTCAGTTCCTGCTGGGGCCACCCACACGAAAATGTATGGAGGCACTACTTTAAGTCACTTTAGATAAAAGTGTCTGCTAAATGACACTTCTGGAGATCATAACCAGGCTGTTTAGGCTAGGGTCAAGAGTGATAATCTGTGTCGGGCGACTGAAATAAAAATGACCTAGAACGCCCTGATGGTTCATATTCAGTTGTAGGCCTTTAATAAACAAACAGGAAATATTGTCTCTTCCATGGCCTCAAATGAACCAAGACTCTCCAAGTCTTGGGACATATGAGGACACTGATATGTTGTTTATAATCTCGCTGCCAGAAACAAATGGCCATCTGTTTCCATCCTCCAAAAGTTCCTTAAAAATAAAATACATACCAGATTCCGCAGCCAATTAGGAGCAAAGTTGCCCATTGGAAGCCTTGTTTTTATTCATAGGCTTTGTGGCTAACAATGTGTGTAGTGTTGGAGCTACACAGTAGACACAATGTGTGTAGCTTCAGTGTTAGCTTCAGGGCTAACAATGTGAGTAGTTCAGAACAACTCTCTTCCCAGGAGGACCACAATGAAAATGGTTGTCACAGCATTTTTTGAATGGTTGTTTTTACAATGGTGGTTAATGTAATTGATTATTGATTTTGGACAATGAAATGTGTCATAGCTTTCACATCTTGACTCATAGTAAAACTTGGTGTGTCAGTATGTCTGAAAAACTTTCTCAGGAGGTTCAAATCCACTAAGGTCAGCAACTGGCTGCAGTGATTCTTATTATTTTAGACAGGACAGGAGATGCATGGATATTCCTGAATATAAATACTGAATATTCTCTTGGAATATATCCAGGGGGCTAAATGCTTTACCAATTTTCCACAACAAGCAAGTCTTCCTATTTTCAAAAGGAATTAGAATTGAATCTATGTGTAGGGTGTATACATTGAAATACAGTAAAGTCCCAAATTATTGGCAACCTTGATCAATGACTGTATATATGACTGGACAAAGCCATCGATCACGTGACACCATTCATTCCTATGTGAAGACTCAATAGCGCATAGAAGCCAAATGAAGTTGGTTAAGCTGGCATCTCAGGTTGAAACAGTTTGTACTGCAGGCTGAGATTAGCAACTAAATTATCATTATAACTTATTCTGTGTGCAATTTAAAACTAATTGGTTGAAGGACATACATCTGGTGTATTAGAAACAAATGTTGGTACCATGATTGTCTTTGAAAATTGTGTTTATTTATATGAAGATCGACCCCGAAGTCTTTTCCCATTTTCCCATTCACTAAAATGGGGGATCCTGTTTTCTGCTAACGTTGCCAGCGGTACCGAGGTCGGCCTTGAACTACCATGGCTTCAATGAGAGGGGGCAGTCGTTCTCCCCTGCCCTTTATAAAGACTATCAAAAAAGACTGTATAAAATAAATAATATACTGAGCTACAGTACCAGTCAAAAGTTTGGACACCTACTCATTCAAGGGTTTTTCTTTATTTTAACTTTTTTTCAACATTTTAGAATAACAGTGAAGTCATCAGGACTACAAAATAACACATTTGTAATCTATACCGTATGCTATGATAGAAAAAAAACAGTGTTCGTTGTTTGCAGTAACTTCTTTGTTGTTGTAATATTGCAAACAGACGTGGCTCTTTCACCATTAAGGATTTCACATTTAAACTAATACAATTGCTCGTAAAAATTGATTTTGTCTAACAAGTAACATTTGGAATCATGTAGTAACCCGAAAAGTGTTAAACAATTCTAAATATATGTATTTTTGAGATTCTTCAAAGTAGCCAGCCTTTGCCTTGATGACAGCTTTGCACACTCTTGGCATCCTCTCAACCAGCTTCATGAGGTAGTCACCTGGAATGCATTTCAATTAACAGGTGTGCCTTGTTAAAAGTTAATTTGTGGAATATGTTTGGGCCAATCAGTTGTGTTGTGACAAGGTAGAGTTTGTATACAGAAGATAGCCCTATTTGGTAAAAGACCAAATCCATATTATGGCAAGAACAGCTCAAATAAGCAAAGTGAAACGACAGTCCATCATTACTTTAAGACATGAAGGTTAGTCAAATTTTCAAGAACTTTGAAATGATGATGAATCTGGCTCTCATGAGGACTGCCACAGGAAAGGAAGACCCAGAGTTACCTCTGCTGCAGAGGATAAGTTCATTAGAGTTACCAGCCTCAGATTGCAGCCCAAATAAATGCTTCACAGAGTTGAAGTAACAGACACATCTCAACATCAACTGTACAGCGACTGGGTGAATCAGGCATTCATTGTCAAATTGCTGCAACGAAACCACAACTAAAGGACACCAATAAGAAGAAAAGACTTGCTTGGGCCAAGAAACACGAGCAATGGACATTAGACCAGTGGAAATCTATCAATCAACTTTATTTATAAAGCCCTTCTTACATCAGCTGATGTCACAAAGTGCTGTGCAGAAACCCAGGATAAAACCCCAAACAGAAAGCAATGCTGGTGTAGAAGCACAGTGGCTAGGGAAAAACTCCCTAGAAAGGCCGGAACCTAGGAAGAAACCTAGAGAGGAACCAGGCTAAGAGGGGTGGCCAGTCCTCTTCTGGCTGTGCCGGGTGGAGATTTTAACAGAACATGGCCAAGATGTTAAAATGTTCATAGATGACCAGCAGGGGTTAAATAATAATAATCACAGTGGTTGTCGAGGGTGCAACAGGTCAGCACCTCAGGAGTAAATTTCAGTTGGCTTTTCATAGCCGGTCATTCAGAGTATCTGTACCGCTCCTGCGAGTTGAAAACAGCAGGTCTGGGACAGGTAGCACGTCCGGTGAACAGGGAATGTGGGAAATCTGTCCTTTGGTCTGATGAGTCCACATTTGAGATTGTTGGTTCCAACCACCGTGTCTTTGTGAGAAGGAGAGTAGTTGAATGGATGGGATGGTGTGGGGGTGCTTTACTTGTGACACTGTCTGTGATTTATTTAGAATTCAAGGCGCACTTAACTAGCATGGTTACCATAGAATTCTGCAGAGATACGCCATCCCACCTGGTTTGCGGTTAGTGGGACTATCATTTGTTTTTCAACAGGACAATGACCCAACACACCTCCAAGCTGTGTAAAGGCTATTAGACAAATAAGGAGAGTGATGGAGTGCTGCATCAGATGACCTGTCCTCCACAATCACCCGACCTCAACCCAATTGAAATGGTTTGGGCTTTGTTGGACTGCAGAGTGAAGAAAAAGCAGCCAACAAGTGCTCAGCATGTGTGGGAACTCCTTCAAGACCGTTGGAAAAGCATTCCAGGTGAAGCTGGTTGAGAAAATGCCAAGAGTGTGCAAAGCTGTCATCACGGCAAAGGGTGGCTACTTTGAAGAATCAAAAATTTGTTTAACACTTTATTGGTTAATACATGATTCCATATGTGTTATTTCATAGTTTTTATGTCTTCACTATTATTCTACAATGTAGAAAATAGTAAAAAAAAATAAAGAAAAACCCTTGAATGAGTAGGTGTGTCCAAACCTTTGACTGCTGCTGTATGTGCCAAAAAATGGGAAGATTCTATTATTTAAAGATGGAATAAGCAGTGGGAGCGCCACGGCCACCCCCGCCATCATTGTTTTTGTTTTTGTTGCCGAGCTGAGGAGATGTCGCACTGCATAGTAAAGAGTATTATTCTCTTTTATACCGCATGCTATTATAGAAAAAAAAACAGTGTTCGTTGTTTGCAGTAACTTCTTTGTTGTTGTAATATCGCAAACAGACGTGGCTCTTTCACCATTAAGGATTTCACCTTTAATTAAACTAATACAATTGCTCAGAAAATTTGATTTTGTTAAACGAGTGATGTTTTTTTTCTCAAAAAAAGATAGGGGTCAAAATAATTTGGCACCCCTGTTTTCAATATCTTGCAATACCTCACCTTTCCGAGGATAACGGCACTGATCCTTTTTCCTCAAATGTTTTAGGGAATCTTAGACCAGTCCTCCATACAGAACATTTCCAGATCCTTGATATCCTTCATTTGCACTAATGGACTGCCGTCTTCAATTCAAACCACAGGTTTTCAATGGGGTCCAAGTCCGGAGACTGAGATGGCCTTTGCAAAATGTTGATTTTGTGGTCAATTAACTATTTTAGAAAAAGGTATTGAAAGGTATTGAAAACAGGGGTGCCAATAATTTTGACCCCGATCTTTTTGAGAGAGAAAAAAGCATTACTTGTTAAAAAAAAAAAATCTATTTATCTGAGAAAATTGTATTAGTATAAAATAATTGTATTTTCCAAAAACGTTGAGCATACAATTCCAGTGATACAATTTAACTTGTATTGTTTATTTTATACAGTCTTTTCTGCTCATCTTTATCAAGGGTGCCAATAATTTTGGGCCTGACTGTAGCTCTCCTTAACTGTGAAACGAAAGTCACCGCTTATCGTTTTGCTCTCTTGCCAGTAGGCATGAACATACTGCATTGTCTCTGTGACTTTCGAGTGGGGACATTTGCATGCAATGTACGTGTGCAGGTCTTTTTGTGGCAGTACAGTAATGGAAGGAGCCTCCATTCTAACTGTTCTCTACCCTATTTATCCCCTACGTGCTCTGCTAGGCTCCAATTCAAATCACAAAGTCCCAATAGCCTAATTGTTGGTGTGAGAGGGTCTCAAGAATACAAATAAAAGCTTTTAAGCGCTTTAAAAAAAAAGCTGCTTTGTTTTTTGCGCAATATCAACACATGGAAACGTGTTTGCCCAACAGGCCGAAGCGAAACTAACAATTAATGCTCACATTATAATTCAAGGCCCTCTCGTAAACAATCATTTCATGACAGTGAGATATTGGAGTGGAATATTGTGTTGACATGCATCACCACCGACGGTGCCGTCTTTGCCTGCATTGGTCTGTCTCAACAGAACATAAAAGCTTTTTCAGAAGTACCGTAAACATTATTTGTGTTTGTTCATTAAGTTTGATTCACTTTATAGGCTTAACAACTCTCATTTAGAAAGATTGACTGGTTAAAATTAGATTTCTCTTTCATGCTGTGATTCACAGGCCTGTTAATGATTGTGGGAACATTTCTTATTTTCCACTGTCTGTAAGAAGCTGAGAATGGTTGTGAAAACATTTCCTATTTTTCAACGTCGGTAAGAAGCATGTTTGTGGTAACGTTTCCTATGTCTGTAGAAAGAAGGGTTGTAGAAATGTTCCCTATTTTTGTAACTGTCTGTAAGAAGCTGAGACCCTAAGTTTCCCCTCGGTACAAATCTAGGATCTGCTTTGCCTCCCCCAATCCTAACCTTTACCATTAGTGTGGAAAATGCTAAAATAACCCCAGATCAGTGTCTAGGGGCAACTTCACCCTACACCTGAATTGTATGGCCTCTCCAGTGTTCCTCAGATCATGGTAGCTCAACTCCCACTGGTGGTTATCCTAAGAAATGCAGCCAGGGTTGGAGTAGGACAAATTTGCCCACCCTACTACTGACAAAGTGTCATTACCTGGGGTGGAAAGAGTACTGAAATATCCTACTCAAGTAGAAGTACTGTTACTTTAATGACATTTTACTTAAGTAGAAGTAAAATTACTGATATAAAAAAGCTGCTCAAGTAACAAACAATTGAGGTACTTTTTAAATAAAAACATTGACCTTGATAATTTGCTAATTTCGCTAAGGTTACCTGAACATTGTTACACATATTTTCCATCCATTAAATTGAAAAAGAAAGAGAGTAACGGAATGTACAGCAGGAACTAAGTTAATTTATTTTATGAGTTGCAACCAGGCACATCTGTATGTAAAAGATTTTTCAAAAATGTACTATTACATTTGAAAATCAATTAAACATTCAAAGCAATTCAAATGTATTGATAAATAAAAAAAAGCTATACAAAATAAAGTGCATAAACAACTAAGTTGCCAGTATACTTCAGAAATAAATGTCTAATTATTTCATCCATTCAATCCCTCATTCACCTCTGTTACTTGTTATGTGTCCATGTGACCGGCTGACATTCACTCACTCACTTTTCACACTCTTTCCCTCCCTCCCTCACCTCTTTCACTCACTCACCAGGGGTGGAAAGAGTGCTGAAATATCCTACTTAAGTAGTACTGTTACTTTAATGAATATTTACACAAGTAGAAATAAAATGACTTTGAAAAATACTAAAAAAAGTACAAGTCATCTGAAAAGCTACTCAATTACAGTAACAAGAGTATTTGTAATTAGGTACTTTACACCTCTGGTCATTATTCGTCATTGCAGATACTTTTCATCCCCCTAAATGTTAAAATTTGTATTGGGGGAAGTTCCCCCTTTTAACCATTAGGGGGATCAAGGATAATCTGATCTGTGTATCAGATATGAAGGTAAGACCCAGATGCAGACAATGTCGAGTTAACAATGGATTTTATAATCCAACAGGGGCAGACAATAGACAGGGCTCAGTAAACCAGAGGTGGAGCAACGGTACCGGACGGCAGGCAGGCTCAGAGTCAGGTGCAGGCAGAGTGGTCAGGCAGGCGGGCTCAGAGTCAGGACAGACAAAGGGTCAAAACCAGGAGGGAGAGGAAAAGAGAGACTGGGGAAAAGCAGGAGTTTAGACACATAAACGCTGGTTGACTTGACAAACAAGATGAACTGGCAACAAACAAACAGAGAACACAGGTATAAATACACAGGGGATAATAGGGAAGATGGGCGACAACTGGAGGGGGGTGGAGACAATCACAAAGACAGGTGAAACAGATCAGGGTGTGACACTGTGGTTAATAGCAATTTCTACCTTGAGTGGTATGGGGAGAATATCAATTGTGTAATCCTCCTTATCAAAACCCAGAGCATTGATCCAAACCAATGTCTCCTTCGATCATCAGCAAGAAACAAAATAGCATCAGCAACTTTGCTCTAACTGTCTGCCTCAGCATTGCCTATCAGATTATACTTGGTTAGTAATATTAACACAAATGAGTCTCCATAATGCTAGAGAACAACTTCAGCCTATTACAATCGAGCACGTCTGAAATGTACACCACTTTGACACCAATCATTGTAATAAAACAGTTGTAACAATGCAGTTGCAAAGTTTGTCTTACTAGTACTAGTGAAACTACTATAAGTAGAACTCTCTTCAAATAAAGTTGCTGTTTTTCTGTTTCATGTTCACATCTTGCTGGAAGGTTTGAAGAGAGGAACAGCCAGGCACTACTTCCAATGTTTGGAAAAGAAATGCAGCCTACAGTACAGTGGCTTTGTACCAACAAGTTATGTTGGTATTGGGGGAGGATGGATCAAGTTGTTCCTAATTGCTGATCCAGTCTTTTTTTACTCTTCTAATGTTTAAAGGAAAGGATTTGGGGTTAAAGGGGCAATCTGCACTTTAAACTATAACAAAGCCGCCATCGTCTGTGTTTTGGTAAACAGCTGTGGGATGGGCATGAAGAAATGTTGGCACTTTCAAATTCATAGACAGAGCTATGGATGAAAGGACTGACCATCCATGATATCCAAATTATCGTTTTTAACCATGTTTTAAGGTTATACAGCCTTTGTTTACAATTGCATTGTTTACAAACAAAGCTTATACACTACATGACCAAAAGTATGTAGACGCCTGCTCGTCGAACATCTCATTACAAAATCATTGACATTAATATGGAGTTGGTCCCCCCTTTGCTGTTAAAACAGCCTCCACTATTCTGGGGAGGCTTTCCACTAAATGTTGGAACATAACTAACGCCACAAGAGCATTAGTGGGGTCGAGCACTGTGATTGGGCGATTAGGCCTGGCTCGCAGTCGGCGTTCCAATTCATCCCAAAGGTGTTCGGTGGGGCCAGTCAAGTTCTTCCACATCGATCTCGACAAACCATTTCTGTATGGACCTCGCTTTGTGCACGGGGGAGTTGTCATGCAGTTGGAAGCACAGAATCATCTAGAATGGCATTGTATGCTGTAGCGTAAAGATTTCCCTTCACTGGAACTAAGGGGCCTAGTATGAAAAACAGCCCCAGACCATTATTCCTCCTCCACCAAACTTTACAATTGCCACTATGCATTGGAGCAGGTAGTGTTCTCCTGGCATCCACCAAACCCTGATTCGTCCGTCAGACTGCCAGATGGTGAAGCGTGATTAATCACTCCAGAGAAAGCGTTTCCACTGCTCCAGAGTCCAATGGCGGCGAGCTTTACACCAATCCGGCCAATGCCTGGCATTGATTTTTATGCACTCGGCGGTCCTGTTCTGTGAGCTTGTGTGGCCTACCACTTCGCATTGTTGCTCCTAGACGTTTCTACTTCACAATAACAGTGTTTACAGTTGACTGGGGCAGCTCTAGCAGGGCAGAACTTTGATGAACTGACTTGTTGGAAAGGTGGCGTCCCATGACAGTGCCACGTTGAAAGTCACTGAGCTCTTCAGTAAAGCCATTCTACTGCCAATGTTTTCCAATGGAGATTGCATAGCTGTGTGTTCGATTTTATACACCTGTCAGCAACGAGGACTGTAACTTGAGGAGTGATTGCGGTTCTAAAAGAACCTTAAAGGGGACTCACTAATTACAGACCATTTTATTTATAAAACACTCTAATATAATATTTAATGTAGTATCTTGTCATATGTTTTATACTGGTTTGAGTGGAATTTGCAAGGTAATGATATGGCATGATTGACCCAGTGTTGTTTTGACCCCAATGAAGTTCACCACGCGAGCATGCTGCCCACCACTTTCCCTGTGATCACAAAGCCATTGGAAGGAACCACACCAAACCTGTTAATTAATCCCAGTCACATCTGGGAAATTATGAGTAGTAGGACATTTGAGTCACAACATTGTCCCAACGTTGAGTCATCTACTAGGACATGAGTTGGATGACCCGGTTCTGTTTACACTCGGACCCCTTATCTGCTGCAGAAAAAGGAGGACCTTGATCGGATAAATACACCGTCAGGGGCCAGAGGCTCTTCATTCTCCAATTGGACAACACAACAACTGGTGTAGCAAAGGCTGGCAACATGGCTTCTTCCCTTTTTTCCACAGCCGCAGGCGTTCTTTTGCTGTTCTCCCTCTCCTCTGCAGTAAGTGTCAAATTTCAATGAACCTGTTTCAATGAAGATGTGTTCTCTCATAAACAGTGTTCGGCAACAACAAGAGATACAGTAGCATCTACCAAGATAACAGACTGTGCTGTTTTGCTTCTGTTCCACAGCAGAGGGGAGACTATTCCGAGGACTGCACACCAAGGGACGGATTTGTAAGTATGATTGTAGATGGGATGCACCGGGATGTACTCTACTCCGCTCATTAAGCGCTGTGTGTACAGGAAGAAATTCCCCGTCTTACTATTTCATCCTCTTTGTGCTGTATGCTTATTGACATTGTTATTTAGATGGGTTTGTTGCTAAATTATAGTCCTCGAACGCATATGATATGTAGTTAATTCCGGGGTATTACAACCAATTTAGTTGGTGGCTCTTTAAGAACACATGTAATTAAACATTTTGTAGTTTCTTTGAATCCAATGAAATTGTCCTATACTCACACATCCACTGTCACAATATAACAATATATAGTAAATATGTGTCACAAATGGCACTCTATTTCATATAAAGTGCTCTACTTTTGACCAAAGATCAATGCGCCCTGGTCAAAAGGCAGTGCACTATAAAGGGAATAGGGTGTCATTTGCGACACAGACACATCTCTCACATAGTGCTAAAATGAAAGCATCTGTGTTCTGTGCCTGTTCTAGGGCAAGTACTGCCCAACGACATGTGGCGTGGCTGACTACCTCAACAAGTACAAGCCGGTGGTGGACAAGGACCTTGATGAAATGGAGGATATCCTGGATAGAATAACCAACCTTACCACGGGGGCCACAGAGAAAGTCACCTATATGAAGGATTCGGCAACACAGCATCAGAAGTCTGGTGCAGGTAATTGACTTTTCTGTATCTTGGGTTATTTGACTGTGTTCAACTAGCTAAACACAAAATGAACACTATTAGATGTGGTGCTAAGAAGAGGGGATGTCAGTAGCAGAAAAAGTCTAAACTTTCAAGAAATACATCAATCAGTGAGGCACACTCCGCTTTTCATTGCTATGTGATTTATTTTACATCACTTCACAAACAGTTTGTCTATAACCTTCATCAGGGCTGTGTTCAATAGGGAGAAAACTTTTGAAACAGTGAATCCAGGAGGTACTGTCTGAACTCGTCCAATAAGAACACATCTTTTTGTTTTCTTTTGAAAAAATAAAAATAATTCTACAGTTTGCCCTACTGAAGACACCCAGGTGTTAAGCTAATTGTAAGAGAACTACAGACTCTGGTAATTCATGTTACTGTAACTGAAGCAGGTATTGTGATTGTTCCACAGACGTCCACTACAAAAGGTCATCGAGCATACTGGATGATGTCCAGCGCTTTGAGAAAACCATCGTCTCCCAGGAGGAGCAAATATAGTAAGACCTTTTTCCTTTTCTTTTGTTTTTTACATCAGAATCTAATTTGGTCTCAATTCACTTAGAATCACTTCTCCTTAGGAGAGCAGTTCACTTCTGGAATTGATTGCCATTTAGTTGGAATTGACCCCAATGCCCGTGTGTCTCTCAGCGGCTAAAGCTGGTTGAAACCAGTCAATGATATTACAAACAATCATTTCAACCAGTTTTGCCTGCTGGAGATGAATTAGCTGGAAATACCAGGACTAAAGGTACAAGTGTCAAATGCTATGTACTTAAAACACATTGATAGTCAAGTCATGCACCCACTGACCTACAATATAAACCTGCAATCTAAGTTTATATCCAAATCACCTGAGAAACATTATCAATCTGTTCCCCCTCTTTGATTAGTCAACTCCAGGGGATACTGGAATCCAACAAGAGGAGGATGTTAGACCTCAAACAGATGTCCATTCAGCTGGATCAGAAATGCCAAGATCCCTGCAAGGATACTGTGGAAATCAAACCCACTACAGGGAAAGGTAAAATCAACAGCGTTCTGTGGGTCGATCCCCCATTTCATCAGAGGTTGCTCAACCCTGCTCCTGGAGAATTCACTCTATATACCCGTCATTTGTCCTTGTTTAGTTGTTGCTTGTTTAGTCAGAAGCCAATCAATGGCATCAATCAATAGAGGCTGAGCAGATTTGTCTCAATCCAGTTATTTGCATGTACTTTAGCAATGGTTAATGAATTCATTTGTTAATATCATGGCATTTATAATTTATTCTTCCACAAATTAGGTATAGCTTTTAAATGATAAAAAAACGGCTGTTAATAAATACCACAGAGTGGATCTTTACCAGGGACAAGGGACAATAATCAACAATGCGCAAGATTATAAGAACATCATCAACACAATCAGCAAGGTAGTAGAGCCAGAGCTCATTTCCATCTGGAACAGGCTAAAAGCAGAATCAAAACACTACAAAACCATTGTGCATAGCGCATTGCCTTATGGGAACAGTAGTCTAGTGTTATTAACACATAACAACATGAACATGGCATGTTGTTTTTCCCGTATTAGATTGCCAGGATATTGCCAACAAGGGTGCCCAAAACCAGCGGCCTGTACTACGTGAAGCCACTGAAGGCGAAGGAGCAGTTCCTGGTCTACTGCGAGATCGACAGCTTCGGCCGCGGATTTACCGTCCTGCAGCGGGTACGTGTGTTCTTCCCTGCGAGTGACACATAGTTTATTCATTATGGTTGGCCCATGCAGGATTCAAACCCCCGACCCCACCATGCTCCAACCCACTGAGCCATTGGAAGTTGGAACCAGGGTTGGGGGACAATTCTATTTCAGTTATTTAGATAATAAACATTCCAATTGAGATTTCAGTTTCCCGGATTGACTAAAGTGAAATGGTATTGACCCAAACCTGATTGGAACCACATACTGTATGATTATCATAACCACCGTCCAACATATATCTCCACAGAGACGTGACGGCAGCGTGGACTTCAACAAGGACTGGGTCCAGTATAAGGAGGGCTTCGGCTACCTGAGCCCAGATGACACCACCGACTTCTGGCTGGGAAACGAGAAGATGCACTTGCTCTCCACCCAGTCCTCCATCCCATACGTGCTGAGGATCGAGCTCACCGACTGGGTGGGCAACAAGAAGTACGTACTACTAAATTCTCTATTAATGCTACTACTAGTGCACGCTTAGGGGCTACATTCCCCCTCCTGAATAGAAAATGGTGTTCAAAATGTAGTGGGAAGTCTTATCCCAGCAGGTAAAACTGGTTCCAATGATGTCACTCCAACCCGTTGTAAGGATGTTATAATGACATCATTGCAACCACCTTGACCCACTGGGATGCTTACCAATCCAATTCTGTAATGTCTAGGTTTCACGCTATAGAAATGCTATAAATACCATCTTTCGCTATTATCAATTCTCCCTCAAAGTTATTGGGGACGTGGCATCATTGGTCTTGCCCATATGACACATTTACTCGCGCAATTCTCTCCACTAAATTAATGAAATATTTAGGGGCAAAACTTCAGCAAGTCAAATTTTCACTTAGTCATTAATGTCAATAGGAGACTAAGTTGAAATTTGACTTAAGGCGAAGTTAGGACTCGGCCCTTAATATATAACTAAATATAAATATTTAGTGCCATTTAGTGCAATTTTTTTATGAGGAATTGTGGAAATAAGCAGCAATAAGCCTTTTCTTTGGTGAGGTGTCTAACTTCAAAATAACATGTTTTTCCACTCATCAAATCAAATCAAATGTTATTTGTCACATGGCTACAACAGGTGTAGACCTTACCGTGAAATGCTTACTTACAAGCCCTTATTAACCAACAATGCAGTTCAAGAAAGAGTTAAGAAAATATTTACCAAATAAACTAAAGTAAAAATAGTAAAGGTAACACAATAAAAATAACAATAACGAGGCTATGTTCTCTCTGCTATCGCATGGCAAGCGGTACCGGAGCACCAAGTCTAGGACCAAAAGGCTCCTTAACAGCTTCTTCCCCCAAGCCATCAGACTGCTGAACAATTAATCAAATGACCACCCGGACTATTTACATTGACCCCCAGTTTATGACTTGGGTGATTGTCTTTGACAATTCTTTGGGCCATCCTCTGACACCACCTAGTATATAGTATACACCACCTTCCTGGATGGCAGGAAGCTTGGCCCCAGTGACCATCTGTAGCGCCTTACGGTCAGATGCCGAGCAGTTGCCATACCAGGCGGTGATGCAACTGGTCAGGATGCTATCGATGGTGCAGCTGTAGATCCTTTTGAGGATCTTGGGACCCATGCCAAATATTTTCAGTCTCCTGAGGGGGAAAAGGTGTTGTCGTGCTCTCTTCACAACTGCCTTGGTGTGTTTGGACCGTGATAGTTTGTTGGTGATGTGGACACCAAGGAACTTGAAACTCTCGACCCGCTCCACTACAGCCCCGTCGACCGTCGATGTTAATGGGGGCCTGTTCGGCTCCCCTTTTCCTGTAGTCCATGATCAGCTCCTTTGTCTTGCTCACATTGAGGGAGAGGTTGTTGTCCTGGCACCACACTGCCAGTTCTCTGACCTTCTCCCTATAGGCTGTCTCTTCGTTGTCGGTTATCAGGCCTACCACTGTTGTGTCGTCAGCAAACTTAATGATGGTGTAGGAGTCGTGTTTGGCCATGCAGTCGTGGGTGAACAGGGAATACAGGAGGGGACTAAGCACGCACCCCTGAGGGGCCCCAGTGTTGAGGATCAGTGTGCCAAATGTGTTGTTGTCTACCCTTACCACCTGGGGGCGGCCCGTCAGGAAGTCCAGGATCCAGTTGCCGAGAGGAGGTGTTTAGTCCCAGGTTCCTTAGCTTAGTGATGAGCTTTGTGGGCACTATGGTGTTGAACGCTGAGCTGTAGTCAATGAACCGCATACTCACATAGGTGTTCCTTTTGTCCAGGTGGGAAAGGGCAGTGTAGAGTGCGATTGAGATTGCGTGGATATGTTGGGGCGGTATGCGAATTGGAGTGGGTCTAGGGTTTCTGGGATGATGGTGTTGATGTGAGCCATGACCAGCCTTTCAAAGCAATCATTTCAAAGCAATCATTTAGGCAGGTTACCTTCGCTTCCTTGGGCACAGGGACTATGGTGGTCTGCTTGAAACATACGTAGGTATTACAGACTCGGTCAGGGAGAGTTTGAAAATGTCAGTGAAGACACTTGCCAGTGTGTCTGCGCATGCTTTGAGTACACGTCCTGGTAATCCATCTGGCCCGCGGCTTTGTGAATGTTGACCAGTTTAAAGGTCTTGCTCAAATTGGCTAACGAGAGCGTGATCACACAGTCGTCCGGAATGGCTGGTGCTCTCACGCATGCTTCAGTGTTACTTGCCTCAAAGCAAGCATAAAAGGCATTTAGCTTGTCTAGTAGGCTCGCACCACTGGGCAGCTCGCGGCTGGGTTTCTATTTGTAGTCCATAATAGTTTTCAAGCCCTGCCACATCCGATGAGCGCCAGAGCCGGTGTTGTAGGATTCAATCTTAGTCCTGTATTGACTCTTTGCCTGTTTGATGGTTCGTCTGAGGGCATAGCGGGATTTCTTATAAGCGTCCGGATTAGTGTCCGCTCCTTGAAAGCAGCAGCTCTAGCCTTTAGCTCAGTGCGGATGTTCCCTGTAATCCATGGCTTCTGTTTGGGATATGTACGTACGGTCACTGTGGGGGCGACTTTGTCAATACACTTATTGATGAAGCCGGTGACTGACGTGGTATACTCCTCAATGCCATCAGTCCCAGAACATATTCCAGTCTGTGCTAGCAAAACAGTCCTGTAGCATAGCATCCGCATCATCTGACCATTTCCTCATTGAGCGAGTTACTGGTACTTCCTGCTTTAGTTCTTGCTTGTAAGCAGGAATCAGGAGGTTACATTTATGGTCAGATTTGCCTAATGGAGGGCGAGGGAGAGCTTTGTATGTGTCTCTGTGTGTGAAGTAAAGGGGGTCTAGAGGTTTTTTTCCTCTGGTTGCACATGTGACATGCTGGTAGAAATTTGGTAAAACAGTTTTAAGTTTGCCTGCAATAAGGTCCCCTCATCTCAAACTTCTGGACTTTAGTTTGCGGAATAGATTTTCTGGTGCCAAGTTACATAGCTGAAAGAACTGGCCTCCACAATCAAAGCAAACAACGTATTCTACTTTGTGACACTGGTTTTGGAGGCCATGACTGAAGCCATCAGGCTTATATGCTGCACTTTATATGAATACTTATCGCCTGTGTGGTCTAGTGCTTAGTGCCGTGGACACAGGCATATGCACCACAGTAGGAATGGGTTCAAATCCTACCCAATGCCTTTCTGACCTGCACCTCTCCTACCTTTGTTGTCTTCTTCTCACTGTCTTATTTATTCAATAAAACCACACACATAAAAAATAGCTGATAATTAAATGTATATTCTTTCTTTAGGTATGCCGACTACGCCATGTTCAAAGTGGGGCCGGAAGTCGACATGTACCGCCTGACCTACGCCTACTACTTTGGCGGTGACGCGGGTGACGCGTTCGACGGCTTTGACTTCGGAGATGACCCCAGCGACAAGTTCTACACGTCTCACAACGGCATGCAGTTTAGTACCAGCGACAAGGACAACGACAAGTTCCAGGGTAACTGTGCTATGCAGGACGGCTCCGGTTGGTGGATGAACCGATGCCACGCCGCCCACCTCAACGGGAAATATTACCAGGGTAAGGACACACACGTACACAGACACGTGCACACAGTAACGAACTTTTCATTGACACTTCTGTCTTTCCATCTTTCCATCCCTAGGTGGGAAGTACACGGAGAAGGACGCTGGCGAGTCAGGCTACGACAATGGCATCATCTGGGCCACGTGGCACAGCCGCTGGTACTCCTTGAAGGAGACTACCATGAAGATCATCCCCACCAACAGGATCACGGCGGGGGACGGACAGCAGACCGGAGGGGTCAAACAGTTTGGAGGCCTGTAACACCACTGAAACATATACTGCAATATTGTCTTAGCTAGAACTTTCCCGGACACAGATTAAGCCAAATCTTAAGAAGCACATGGAGAATCTCTATTGAACATGTAGTCCAGGACTAACCTTAGGCCTAAAATGTGTCTGGAAAAATGGCCCTCTGTCTTGTTGTATCTTTGTTTTATTGGTTCGATCAATTTCGTTTTTTGTCCTGTTGCCTAAAATATTGTCTATGATCAAGTCGCTGTTGTTGGACTTGGAAGATTGATTTGACTTCTTCTGTTAGAACAAACTTGATCTAGTGTCTATGGAGTTTTATTACATCTGGTTGGTTTAACCAATTAATAAATGTTGTATTTTTCTAAATATAGATGCCCCTGCTCCGACTACATGATCTAAGACAGGGTTTGAACCTGGGTGGTCTGAAGACTGTATAAGCTCTCTGAACTAAAAGCCTAGGCAATAGCTCCGGGAGCTAACGCAAGTCTTCAAGTCTCAGGCCAAGGCACTGAATCACCTCGGTTACACAACGGTCTTGCATTTCTTTATTGTACTTTCCCTGATATTCATTCCTGGTACCGCTTGTAATGATATAAATGATACCCACATGTATATGACATACAAGTTGGTGGCGGCATTGAAAGGCTTTTAAAGACAAGGCACTGTGCTATTCCAGATAACAGTTTTTATGATCTATTTTGATACATTGGGGAAGTTCTTGGAAATCACCTATTGGAAGTTCTTTGAACCAATATTCAAATAGCCTGGGTTGAATTCTGAGAGGAAAGAAAGTAATGCTGTTAGGAATTTACCGTATTAAAGAGGGTATGTGTGTTTTCCCCCCTAAGATCAAAGTGCCCACCAAAGCCAGGTTCATGTTCAGTATGGAGAAAACGTTCTGAAACAGAATGTAACTATTAACAAGTCTGATATGTCCTATATGCTGTTCTATTACAAAATAAATACCTACCTGAACATAAGAATCAATCAGTCAAATGTATTTATAAAGCCATTTTTACATCAACCGATGTCACTAAGTGCTGTACAGAAACCCAGCCTAAAACTCCAAACAGCAAGCAATGCAGAAGCACGGTGGCTAGGAAAAACTCCCTAAAAAAGGCCGGAACCTAGGAAGAAACCTAGAGAGGAACAGGAACCAGGCTCTGAGGGGTGGCCAGTCCTCTTCTGGCTGTGCCGGGTGGAGACTATAACAGAACATGGCCAATATGTTCAAACGTTCATAGATGACCAGCAGGGTCAGATAATAATATAATCACAGTGGTTGTAGAGGGTGCAACAGGTCAGCACCTCAGGAGTAAATGTCAGTTGGCTTTTCATAGCCGATCATTCAGAGTTAGAGACAGCAGGTGTGGTAGAGAGAGAGAGTCCAAAACAGCAGGTCCGGGACAAGGTAGCACGTCCAGAGAACGGGTCAGGGTTCCATAGCCTCATGAAGAACAGTTGAAATTGGAGCAGCAGCATGACCAGGTGGACTGGGAACAGCAAGGAGTCATCAGGCCAGGTAGTCCTGAAGCATGGTCCTAGGGCTCAGGTCTTCCGAGAGAAGAGAGAGAGAAAGAGAGAGAAGGAGAAAGAGAGAAAAAAGAGAGAGAGAGAATTAGAGGGAGCATACTTAAATTCACACAGGACACCGGATAAGACAGGAGAAATACTCAGATATAACAGACTGACCTTAGCCCCACCACACATAAACTATTGCAGCATAAATACTGGAGGCTGAGACAGGAGGGGCCCGGGAGACACTGTGGCCCTGTCCGACAATACCCCCGGACAAGGCAAAACAGGCAGGATATAACCCCACCCACTTTGCCAAAGCACATCCCCCACACCACTAGGGGGATATCTTCAACCACCAACCTACTACCCTGAGACAAGGCCGAGTATAGCCCACGAAGATCTCCCCCATGGCACGACCCGAGGGGAGCACCAACCCGGACAGAAAGATCACGTCACTGACTCAACCCACTCAAGTGACACACCCCTCCTAGGGACGGCATGGAAGAGCACCAATAAGCCAGTGACTCAGCCCCCGTAATAGGGTTAGAGGCAAAGAATCCCAGTGGAGAGAGGGGAACCGGACAGGCAGAGACAGCAAGGGTGGTTCGTCACTCCAGTGCCTTGCCGTTCACCTTCACACTCCTGGGACAGACTACACTCAATCATAGGACCTACTGAAGAGATGAGTCTTCAATAAAGACTTAAAGGTTGAGACCGACATGGACATGGATATCACATGGATAGGCAGACCATTCCATAAAAATGGAGCTCTATAGGAGAAAGCCCTGCCTCCAGCTGTTTGCTTAGAAATTCTAGGGACAGTAAGGAGGCCTGCATCTTGTGACCGTAGCATAAGTGTAGGTATGTACGGCAGGACCAAATCGGAAAGATAGGTAGGAGCAAGCCCATGTAATGCTTTGTAGGTTAGCAGTAAAACCTTGAAATCAGCCCTAGCATTAACAGGAAGCCAGTGTAGAGAGGCAAGCACTGGAGTAATATGATACATTTTTTGGTTCTAGTCAAGATTCTAGCAGCCGTGTTTAGCACTAACTGAAGTTTATTTAGTGCTTTATCCAGGTAGTTAGTTTAGTTAGCTTTGCGACAGTACTAAAAATAAACTTTGGGTTGTTCTTATTCCTCAATTAAGTCGGAAAAATAGGATGATTGAGCAGCAGTGAGGGCTCTTCGATACTGCACGGTATGGTCTTTCCAAGCTAGTCTGAAGACTTCCAGTTTGGTGTAGCGCCATTTCCGTTCCAATTTTCTGGAAGCTTGCTCAGGGCCCGGGTATTTTCTGTATACCAGGGAGCTAGTTTATTTATGACAAATGTTTTTTGTTTTGGGGGGTGCGACTGCATCTAGGGTATTACGCAAGGTTAAATTGATTTCCTCAGTTAGGTGGTTAACCGATTTTTGTACTCTGACGTCCTTGGGTAGGTGGAGGGAGTCTGGAAGGGCATCTAGGAATCTTTGGGTTGCTTGAGAATTTATAGCACGGCTTTTGATGATCCTTGGTTGGG
Source organism: Brachymystax lenok tsinlingensis (assembly GCA_030435695.1). NCBI lineage: Eukaryota > Metazoa > Chordata > Actinopteri > Salmoniformes > Salmonidae > Brachymystax > Brachymystax lenok. Next base: position 47,186,275 of record CM059810.1, read on the forward strand.
GTCTGAGCAGATTATTTGTTGCGACTGCAAACGTAATAAAATGGTGTTCCGATAGTCCAGGATTATGAGGAAAAACATTAAGATCCACAATATTTATTCCACGGGACAAAACTAGGTCCAGAGTATGACTGTGGCAGTGAGTAGGTCCGGAGACATGTTGCACAAAACCCATTGATGATGGCTCTGAAAGCCTTTTGGAGTGGGTCTGTGGACATTTCCATGTGAATATTAAAGTCACCACAAATGTGAATATTATCTGCCATGACTACAACTCAGTCAATCCTTTATTTCATACAGCACCAACAGTACAGGAATTATAACCCATACTGTTGTTGTCCCATTGGTGCATGGCCTTATCAAGACAAATGTTCTCCATACATGTTTTGAGAACAACATTTGTAATTGTTGTCACATGATCTATTAGACTGTGCATGGACAAAAAACCATGGTTTGGATGTCATTCGGTAGATGTGACACTATGACCAAAAATACTCTCTCTCTCCCGATCTCTCTCTTTATCCCGTCTAATCATAGGGATCTCAGAAAGGCCTTGTGTGTGAGCACGTTTGCATGTGTGAGTGGGCGTCTGTGTATGTGTGGGTCGATGCGTGGGTTTCTGCTGACTGGTATGTATGCTATGTGTGAGTGATTATTTGTCTTTGTTTGTACATTGCGCACAGGTCCCCTATGTGACCACTCTTTATGTCAATATTACCCAACATACATGACATTTTCCTATCAGTGTTTTTATGGGGTCAACCAAAAGCCAAAATGAGTAAATGAATGTATTTCATAACGTACTACTGCAATAGTCATCAATTGACAATCACTTTTCAATCCAGTAGATAGAAAGTAGGATCAGGAAAAACTTGAATTCATCACTTTGGGATAGTAGCATTGATGTTGGCTGATTAGAAGTCCCCTGGCTGACATTCCATATTTGTATGGCAGTTACTCATATTGAGTCAAATATGTTAGCTAAATGGATAATACATTGCGGAAATATGCTTAATTATGTTTTCCAAGATGCATTGGACTGCAGGGAAATATCAGAAATAGGCTAGAATGTACAAGAGATATGAACAGATTTTGTTTGGTTCTTGATTGTGATCGAAATACTATATTTAAAATTGCAGAATGCAGATGTGCATCTTGAATGGGGTAACCCTAACCCTAATTTAGAATTGAGAGTAGTTAAAAATCAATCAATGTTCTTGAGTTGACACACATGGTCCTAGTGCCATAGTTTTCCGAGGTTTTCAAAATGCAGTGTTGTCGTATTCAGGACATGAAGTCAGGATGAAATCCAAATAGACACTTTGAACTGTCCAAAAGCCTCACAAAAAATAAACGGGCCTAGGCTTTACATGTGATTAGAGCTTTTCATCTTGACTTTATGTCCTTGAAAGGACTAATTAGTGAACATGCACCTGTGGAACAGTCGATAAGACACTAAGAGCTTACAGACGGTAGGCAATTAAGGTCACAGTTATGAAAACTTAGGACACTAAAGAGGCCTTTCTACTGACTCTGAAAAACACCAAAAGAAAGATGCCCAGGGTCCCTGCTCATCTGTGTGAACGTGCCTTAGGCATGCTGTAATGAGGCATGAGGACTGCAGATGTGGCCAGGGAAATCAAGTTATGTCCGTACTGTGAGACGCCTAAGACGCTACAGGGAGACAGGACGGACAGCTGATCGTCCTCGCAGTGGCAGACCACGTGTAACAACACCTGCACAGGATCGGTACATCCGAACATCACACCTGTGGGACAGGTACAGGATGGAACCAACAACTGCCCGAGTTACACCAGGAACGCACAATCCCCCCATCAGTGCTCAGACTGTCCGCAATAGGCTGAGAGAGGCTGGACTGAGGGCTTGTAGGCCTGTTGTAAGGCAGGTCCTCACCAGACATCACCGGCAACAACGTCGCCTGTGGGCACAAACCCACCGCCGCTGGACCAGAAAGGACTGGCAAAAAGTGCTCTTCACTGACGAGTCACAGTTTTGTCTCACCAGGGGTGATGGTAGGATTCGTGTTCATCATCGAAGGAATGAGCGTTACACCGAGGCCTGTACTCTGGAGCGGGATCGATTTGGAGGTGGAGGGTCCGTCATGGTCTGGGGCAGTGTGTCACAGCATCATCAGACTGAGCTTGTTGTCATTATAGGCAATCTCAACGCTGTGCGTTACAGTGAAGACATCCTCCTCTCTCATGTGGTACCCTTCCTGCAGGCTCATCCTGACATGACCCTCCAGCATGACAATGCCACCAGCCATACTGCTCGTTCTGTGCATGATTTCCTGACCCCCTCTTTGTTCAGGGACACATTATTCCATTTCTGTTAGTCACATGTCAGTGGAACTTGTTCAGTTTATGTCTCAGTTGTTGAATCTTGTTATTGTTCATACAAATATTTACACATGACGTTTCTTTTTGTTGTTGCCGAGTTTACTTGTATCATAAAAGTTACTAGTTGTGGCCGTGGGGTGGCGATAATCGTCAGCCGTATGGGGGGACATATTTGACCCGGGAAATAAACACGTGAACTGATTGTTTGCATCCGGTGCATCGGAACAGCGTTTTGTGCGTTTTTGTTTTGTGCGTCTAGCTAATTTCCCCCACGTCTGTTTTATCCAACGTGTTTACAGATAGTCAAGCGATCTGGCTAAATAACATCAGAGATGACTGAGGTATGTGTGCTCTTTCTGTCGGTAACGCCGAAATAGCTAGTGGCTCGTTAAGCTACACCTTGTTAAACGTGATCGCTAACGACGTGAAGTTATACCTGGCCTATTTGAAGCACACTTGAAATAATTCCATTTTGGAAAAAGAAATATTAGTTAGATCGGCTGTGTAACGTTATATACAGTTACATCCGCGGGTGTGGTATCGTGGAGTTGAGATGTACGTTAACGGTACTTGGCTTGCTACAGTAGCATGCATGATGAATGAGTCGCTAAAGTAATATTTCATTTAATTTTTTTCCTTCTCAGGATGTGCAGAAGCACTCTGTGCACACGCTCGTGTTCAGGTCCCTGAAGAGGACTCATGATATGTTTGTAGCTGACCATGCCAAGCCGGTCTCCTTGGATGAAACAAGGTACTTGTAGAACAATGTGCTGTCGTTGTGAGATAAAGACGAGCTGTGTGTGGGTCCAGTCTGTCTGTGTGTTCAGCATAGACATACTAGTTTCCGACCCTACACCGGGACCCAGGCTCGGAAAATCTACTTCCATCCAGGGAGGAGAAATGCCTCGTACTCCGAAGTGTCCCATTATTTGTCACATGCTTTGTAAACTACAGGTGTAGTGAAATGCTTACTTACAGGAACCTTTCCAAAACTGCTGAGTTAAAGATACTATTTAAAATATATATATTTGTAACTCGAGGAATTAATAAAAAGTGAATAACAAATAAAAAATAACATGGCTATATACAGGGAGTACCAGTACCGAGTCGAATGGTGATTGAGGTAGCTATGTACATATAGGTAGGGACTAGGCAAAAGGATAGATACTAGACAGTAGCAGCAGTGAATGGGGTGAGTGGGAAACTGTGTGGTGTCAGTATGCATGTGTGTGCATTTGATGTGCGTGTGTGCGTACATAGTGTGTATATGTATGTGTTGGGGTGTGAGTGTGTGGATAGGCTCCACTGTGTGAGTGTAGGAGAATTAGTGATAACAAGTGTGTGTGTGTGTGGGTGTTAGTGTAAGTATGTGAGTTTCACTCAGTTACATGGAAAGATTGAATGACACATTTTTAAGAAACCTGACGTTTTTATCTTCATGCTAGCTGGCAGTAGCCACAGCAGCAGTTGTGGAATGTCACGTCACGTTGAACAACAAAGGAGCTGATTGGCTGACACTGCCCTTCCATGAGGACGGAGAAGGCAGTTTTCTGGAAAAACTAGCAGTCGTTCAAACTCCTCGGTGTAACATTTGGGATAATGAGGATAGGGTCGGAACTTTCCTGGTTATGTTCAGGACAGAGTCTCGTTCTCTGAAATGACCAAGGTTTAAAGGTAGGGCTGGGAAAAATATCTTAATTCATCTGAATGTATGTTTTAGTATGCGATACAGGCATTTGGAATATCAATCTAGTTTTTTAGTTTTTATTAGCGTTTATGTCCACTTGTTCTCATGTTGTCTTTTGGTCTTGTCTCCTTCGCTCCTTCTACTGTGACGGTGCACCTCATTTACACACACGAACCAAGCCCCTCCCCCACACGCCAAGCCCCTCCCCCCCTACGCCAAGCCCCTTCCCCACACCAAGCCCCCCTGCCAAGCTCCTCCCCCCACACACGCCAAGCTCCTCCCCCCACACACGCCAAGCTCCTCCCCCCACACACCAAGCTCCTCCCCCCACACACCAAGCTCCTCCCAAAACATACAAAGATAAATCAACTTCTTCCTCTCGGACAAAAAGCGAACCCGCTACTTGTGTTTGAGGTTTGGTCCAACAGAATCGCTCATATGGACACTGAAACACATTGACACATTATCTGACTGTTATAGAGGAGTAGATTCTAACTATACCTTTTCTATGTCTCTACTGCTGTGTGTGACGTTGTGTGGAGAACAGACCCTACTAAAACGGGAGTATCAATGAACATTGATTCTGGCAAATGAATGCTCAGATTCTGTCACGCGCAACATTGCAGGATCATGTACCGCTAGCGGTTTGTTTTATAATTGTACACAGAGCTTTAAAAAAAAAAAAATGGCAACTCATTCTGAGAAATAAGGTAGGCCACTTGATTTCAACATGTGAACAACGTGGACAGGCTAGCATGCTGTTCACACAGTTGGAGACGGACAGACAGAAGGGTGTGTTCATAACAATTCAACTTTTCTACTTTGTTCGCTAGCAAATAGATCCAAGTTGGCTAGACCGTAAATATAAAGATTAGCTGGCTACTCACTAGCACGTGGGCTTGTGCTTGAGATTGTAGAAAATGAACACCGGTTTCATAAACAATGAGGTTGGTCATTTTTTGGGGGGGACGATTTTGGACACCTACTCATTCCAGGATTCTTCTTTATTTTTACTATTTTCTACATTGTAGAATCATAGTGAAGACAAACTATGAAATAACACACATGGAATCATGTAGTTACCAATTTTTTTTTTAAACAAATCAAAATATATTTGAGGTTCTTCAAAGTAGACACCCTTTGCCATGATTTCAAGAAATGTGAAAGTTTCTTCAAGTGCAGTCGCAAAAACCCTTTAAGCGTTATGATGAAACTGGCTCTCATGAGGACCGCCATAGGAAAGGAAGACCCAGAGTTACATGTGCTTCAGAGGATAAGTTCATTAGATTTACCAGCCTTAGAAATTGCAGCCCAAATAGATGTTTCACTGAGTTCAAGTAGTGGTAACATCAGGTGACTCAGGCCTTCATGGTCAAATTGCTGCAAAGGAACCACTACTGAAGGACACCAATAAGAAGAGACTTGCTTGCATCAAGAAACAAGAGCAATGGACATTAGACCAGTGTAAATTTGTCCTTTGGTCTGGATTTTTGGTTCCAACCGCCGTGTCTTTGTGAGACGCAGAGTAAGTGAACGGATGATCTCCATGTGTGGTTCCCACAGCGAAGCATGGAGGTGGTGGTGTGATGGTGCTTTGCTGGTGACACGGTCTGATTTATTTAGAATTCAAGGATGACTTAACCAGCATGGCTACCACAGCATTCTGCAGCGATACGCCATCCCATCTGGTTTGCGCTTAGTGGGACTATCATTTGTTTTTCAACAGGACAATGACCCAAAACACACCTCCAGGCTGTGTAAGGGCTATTTGACCAAGAAGGAGAGTGATGGAGTGCTGCTTGAGATGACATGGCCTCCACAATCACCTGACCTCAACCCAACTGAGATGGTTTGGGATGAGTTGGACTGCAGAGTGAAGGAAAAGCAGCCAACAAGTGCTCAGCATATGTGGGAGCGTTCCTCATGAAGCTGGTTGAGAGAATGCCAAGAATGTGTAAAGCTGTCATCAAGGCAAAGGGTGGCTACTTTGAAGAATCTCAAATATAAAATATTTTGATTTAACACTTTTTTTAGTTACTACATGATTCCATATGTTATTTCATAGTTTGAATGTCTTCACTATCATTCTACAATATAGAAAATAGTACAAATAAAGAAAAACCCTTGAATGAGTAGGTGTCCAAACTTTTGACTGGTACTGTATATTGTGAGTCACCTATACGTTTGAAAAGATCAAGATATAATTTTTGGGCCATATCGCCCAGCCCTACTTTCAGGCTGATGTGTTCAATTGAGTTAACTTGGGTTTCCCTTCATAGTCACAAGGTGAAGATGGCAGTGAAGCTAAGGGCAGACTACAGTGCCGTTCTACACATGCCCGTTCTGAAAGAGGGCAAGGACAGACCACTGGGATCCAACGTGCAAGGCAATCAGAACTATCCCCAGCCTGGTAAGAATGCCATCACATCAACATCAATCATTGACAAATCATTATTGTTTTCACGGGCAACGAAATGAGCAGTATTACAAGTCGAAACTTCCAAGTATTTCTCATTACAACTCTCTGGTCTTCCAGGTGATGATCCAGAGTACTTGATCACTGGGACCCACGCATACCCCTCAGGACCTGGTAATTACAACAGTCTTACCCAGGGTTCCCTTTTGTTCCAGCCCTATCCTAACACACCTGATTCAGCAAATCATGGCTGAAAATGTTTATTTGAATCTGGTGTGTTAAATGATGGGCTGGAACAAAACCCTGCACACCCAGAATCTCTCCAGGACGAGACTTGGAGAACCCTCCCTCTGGTATAACCCCAGTACCCCATGCAATGCTACTGCTGCATGTAAAACCGCATTCATTCATATTGTGTCCTCGGGGGTGTTCCGTCACTTTTATAATGCTGTGTATTGTCGTCCTCAGGGGTGGCTCTGACGGCGGACACTCAGATACATAGGAACCCCAGTGAGGGGGGAATTCATGCCATGGCTCTTGCCCTGCCGCCATCACAAGCCAGGTACTTCCTTCAGATGATGCACGGTAGATGTGTTGATGTGAAAAGACACCAGAACAAACACAATTCAATAGTTCACATCAGACATTCATCTGTTGGACACAATACTTCCGTAATTCTATAGCACTACAACCGCCTGTAAAGACCCCAGATGTTGGAGAAATAAACAAAGTGTTATTGTATCCAATCAACACGAGACCCCAATCGGGGTTGCCTATATAAGAGTGCACTTTGAGACTATCCAGCATCCATTTAGTTAGTTGTTTTGGTGTAATTGCAGGCTGGACGCCAGTCGCACAGCAGCCGGTGTCGGGGGACATTCACAGACACGCAGCGGGGGCAGAGAGGTCTCACGCTCCTCACTCACACGCTATGGTGGGTAAACGCTCTCTGAGACGTATCATTAGTACTACACACTTTTTTTGCGTCTGCTAACACTTCGCGTGTATTTCTGCACCAACATTCCACTAACATGACAACAGTCTTGTATGATATAATGCTACCATTATGAATAATAATCATTTTCTGTCCTCTTTCTAGTCTCTTTTGGAAGGAGGCGGCACCAAAAACTCTTCCCTCGTTGCCAGAAAAGCCCCCACTATGCCCAAGCCCCAGTGGCACGCGCCATGGAAGCTGTTTCGGGGTAAGGACATTATTTTGTCATGTCAAGGGCTTCTGAATAGACATACTTCCTCTACAGTGCACACACTTTATCAATGCACGTGGCACACTTACAAAAAGCTTGATGTTTTGTAAGGAACTGTCCCTAGTCCTTTGAACGTACTACCATAATCTTAGAATATCTTTATGTAGGGCCTATGCGTTTTAAGATACCTTCGGGGTTATCGACTTGCTCCCTGTTTTGTGTGGTAGCTGATACAGGTTTGCTTTATCCCTTCCAGGTCATCAGTGGTCATCTTGGCTGGGTGAGGTCCATTGCCGTAGAGCCCGGCAACCAGTGGTTTGTGACCGGCGCTGGCGACAGAACCATTAAGGTGAGTACAGAGAGAGACCGAGAGGTCTGTAGCTTCTAAACGTCTGTTTGAAGCGCGGGGGGGGGTCCAAAAGTAAAAGACGCAAAAATGAAACTTAAGAAGGGGAAGCATAGAAATGGCGCACATAGAACAGATCTACTGCTTCTTAGACTTGCTTTCAATGAGAAATCTATAACGCGCTTTTCTATGTGCATTTGGTCAGGTCGCCCAGAAAGTTACATATTGCAGCGTTTAAAGGAAGAGTAAGTCTTTTGTTTAATCGGTGTGTGTGATTGACAGGAGAGATGGTGAGGGGCTAAGTTTTTACCACTATCGTCACTACAGGGACTGAAGAATGTGTAGATCGTCTCTGTAAAGGTGCAACCAGTGAAACAGTAGATATGAGAATAAGAAGTGACATCATAAGGGTATTGGGGCACCCATTTGATCTATTCAATGTCTTTCAAATGGTGTCATTTACTCATGTATCTCGTAATAGATCAGCTATAAGTTTGATTGTGACGTCAAATCGCCATTGTTTCTCATTCTCCTGACAGATCTGGGACCTGGCCAGTGGGAAGCTAAAGCTCTCCCTGACGGGACACATCAGCACGGTGCGCGGCGTGGCCGTGAGCACCCGGAGTCCCTACCTGTTCTCCTGCGGTGAGGACAAGCAGGTCAAGTGCTGGGATCTGGGAGTACAACAAGGTACTGTACTAGTACCCTTTCATTTCTGCTTTACTTATATGTTGTGTTTGAATGGACTGTTGGTCCAATATTATTTAGTAAAGTGTTTAGTATAGTTACCCCCACTAATTTATGCTCTACTACACGTGTTTCAATGCCATATTGTTTTTCCAATTATGATTGCCGTTTTTTTTAGGTGATCAGGCACTACCACGGCCACCTCAGCGCCGTGTACGACTTGGACCTGCACCCAACCATCGACGTGCTGGTCACATGCAGTCGAGATGCCACAGCCAGGGTAAGTGTTGCTAATGACTAGTTGTCTTGACTTTCAAAAACATTATTTTAGTGGAACATTTTGGAATGTATTGGGGACTTCAATATTGAAATCCGTGCGTCTATAGGTGTGGGATATCAGGAGCAAAGCCAACGTGCACACCCTGTCCGGACACACCAACACAGTGGCCACAGTCAGATGCCAGGCCGCCGAACCGCAGATCATCACAGGTGCGGATACGTTACAACTGCTTTGCCTTGCTGTGTTCATATGTTGTCTAGTTGACTCACTGCAAAGTACCATCAATGGCTTATCATATTGTTACGTTCTATTATGAGCTGGCGTGAGGAGAAATCCACATTTTTTTAAAAAAATTTCTCCTGGGTGATGTTCTGTAGGGAGAAAATAGGAGATACCACTTGAACTTGTCCAATAAGAACACAGCGTTTTGTTAGTTTCGAGACGTTTTGCTACGGCGTGACCTTCTGAACACGACCTTGCTCTTTTCTGTTCCAGGGAGCCACGACTCCACCATCAGGCTATGGGATCTGATAGCCGGGAAGACCAGAGCCACTCTCACCAACCACAAGAAGTCTGTCAGAGCACTGGCCCTACATCCCAGACAGTACGTCAATTCCTCATACGTAGCTAATGACGATGCATATGTTACACCCAAGTTAGTCAACTTCTATTACCTAGTTGTAGTAAATGATAGGATTGATAGCTGATAGGATCGCTCGTTTTATTTGTGCTGTTTGTATTATGACACTGAACCATTGGCTGGCTGAATGTTACAGGTATACCTTAGCCTCTGGCTCTGCCGACAACATCAAGCAGTGGACGTTCCCCGACGGCAACTTCATCCAGAACCTCTCTGGACACAACGCCATCATCAACGCAATGGCGGTCAACTCGGACGGCGTGCTGGTATCGGGAGGTATGAAAACGGCCTTCGCTTTTTCCAACTGACCGTGTATGTATGTTGCTATTGAAATTAGACGGTTTTGAACCCCTGTCGTGATGATTGGGTCAGATTCTTTCCAGTCATAGTACATTGAAGGGCATTGTTGCTTTGAAGGCGCATTACTAAAGATGGGGGAACAAACAAAAGGGAAGTGATAACAGAAGAGGCTGGAAGCCTTGGAATGGCCAAGTAATAGGAAATTCTATAGGCAGCAGTGTCTAGGTCCTAGCTGTATATCTAGATCTACAGTACCAGTCAAAAGTTGTATTTATTTTTACTATTTTCTACATTGTGGAATAATAGTGAAGACATCAAAACTATGAAATAACACATGTGGAATCATGTATTAACCAAAAAGTGTTAAACAAACCAAAATATATTTTAGATTCAAAGTAGCCACCCTTGAGGACAGCTTTGCACACTCTTGGCATTCTCTCAACCAGCTTTACCTGGAATGCTTTTCCAACAGTCTTGAAGGAGTTCCCACACTGGCTGCTTTTCCTTCACTCTGTGGTCCAACTCAACACAATTGAGATGGTTTGGGATGAAGTCGGGTGATTGTTGAGGCCAGGTCATCTGGCCTCTCCTTCTTGGTCAAATATCCCTTACACAGCCTGGAGGTGTGTTTTGGGTCATTGTGCTGTTGAAAAACAAATGATAGTCCCACTAAGCACAAACCAGATGGGATGGCGTATCGCTGCAGAATGCTGCGGTAGCAATGCTGGTTAAGTGTGCCTTGAATTCTAAATAAATCAGACCGTGTCACCAGCAAAGCACCATCACACCACCACCTCCATGCTTCGCTGTGGGAACCACACATGGAGATCATCCCTTCACTTACTCTGCGTCTCACAAAGACACGGCGGTTGGAACCAAAAATCTAAAATATGGACTCCAGACCAAAAGGACAAATTTGCACTGGTCTTCTTCTCATTGGTGTCCTTTAGTAGTGGTTTCTTTGCAGCAATTCGACCATGAAGGCCAGATTCACGCACTCCTCTGAACAGTTGATGTTGAGATGTCTGTTACTTGAACTCTGTGAAGCATTTATTTGGGCTGCAATCTGAGGTGCAGTTAATTGCCAATTTCTGAGGCTGGTAACTCTAATGAACTTAACCTCTGCGGCAGAGGTAACTCTGGGTCTTCCATTCCCGTGGCGGCGTCCTCATGAGAGCCAATTTCAACGTAGCGCTTGATTGTTTTTGCGACTGCACTTGAAGAAACTTTAAAAGTTCTTGACATTTTCCCTATTGACTGACCTTAATGTCTTAAAGTAATGATGGATGTTTCTCTTTGCTTATTTGAGCAGTTCTTGCCATAATATGGACTTGGTCTTTTACCAAATATGGCTGTTTTCTGTATACCAGCCCTTTCCCATTAAGAAGGAAATAAATTCCACAAATTAACTTCTAACAAGGAACACCTGTTAATTGAAATGCATTCCAGGATTCAGCTAAACCTTACGGCTTTGTATTTGTTCTCCGTTAGCTGACAACGGCACGATTCACCTGTGGGACTGGCGGACAGGCTACAACTTCCAGCGTATCCACGCCGCCGTGCAGCCCGGCTCGCTGGACAGCGAATCGGGGATCTTCGCCTGCATGTTCGACCACTCGGAGAGCAGGCTGATCACGGCCGAGGCTGACAAGACCATCAAGGTGTACAAAGAGGACGACACCGCGGTAAGAGATACTTTTATCCTGTGCTGTATATCTACATGAGTTTTTGTTTTGAGATGTGATTCAATAGTGAATTTTTAATTTTTTTTACTACCTCATACAAAGTTCAATCATGGAAAATGACAGTCACTAAAACATTGCTAAGCCAATGAAACTGAAGTATTACTTTGAATACTTCATAAGTTCTTCGTTTCTGACTAGGGTGGGATTGTTTTTTTCTTTCAGACCGAGGAAAGCCACCCAATCAACTGGAAACCGGAGATCCTCAAGAGGAAAAGATTCTAGTTTTTTCTGCCCAAAAAATAAATACATTCATTTCTGTTGTCTATATTCCCATCAATAGAAACCCATAATTTTTGTAACAAGAATATTCACACAAAAACATACATTGAACAAGTTGGCTTTTATTTTTGTTTTCAATGTACTCATTATTCTAAGTACCTTTTGCAGTCTTCAGTGTACGTTTGTTAGTCCAACAAAGCAGCCATTATGGACAGCCAATACCCTTCCAGAATGTCTGTTGTTGATGACCACTCTCTCATAGCTCTGGTCATTCTCGCCCACCATGAGAAGCCACGCTTCAGCTCCGTACGGGCTCTCCTTAGTGTCCCCACTCCGATCAAATCCGGTAAATGTGTGGAAAATTCAACATTTTCTCATCATTATAAACTGCAGTTTGAAAAGGTCAGGTTTTATTTTGTTGTATCGATCCAACAGAATCACCAACTGTATATACAAGAGAAACGTAATTTGTTGTACAATCTGGTGTATGAAATAAATCCCTGTATGATTAACAGAACCATAAAAATTAAAAAAAAACTTTTCCTTCTTATTTTGAAGTTCCGTGAAGCGTGACTCACCCATGTAACCATTGGTGACAACATTCCGATTTAGTCTTTCCGACTGTTTTCCCTTGATCTCCTCCCAGTATCCGTTGTCTCCTGGGTAGTCCTGGAGCTCAACCGTATTCCTGTGTTCACTGGTAATGTGGAACTTCTGCTCACCTGTTAGACAAAGCAGAGGTACACTGTAGCGTAAAACTAATTCATACGGCATTTTGGGGTATTATCAACTGTAAAATACTCAAAACGTTTTACTGCAGCATACTGTAAATTGTGGGGAAATAATCCCAAAGATAAAGTGTTTCTGGCTTATTAACACATTTTCAGGCGTGCCTTGTAAAGGGCTATAGTGCACCCATGAGTGAGAGTGCTGTACCAATTTAACTCCTATGTGGTTATAGTGCCCCATCAATTTAAAATGTCTAGGGGACAGGTTGGAGTGGGACAAGTCTTAAGCGGTTGACCTTTTGCTCTGTTTTCCCCTGTAGTCGCTGCCAGTTTGGAAGCTTCCAGAAGTGTTATAAGACACCAAATATTAATTATATGCTGTAATGTGTATACACTTTACCTAGCAGCCAACCTGCCTGCACCAATCTTGTATTTACAGTAAAATATTTGTTTTCATTCATTATGATTACGGTAGTATTAACTTTCTTACAGTATAATAATCAATGTTACGTATTGTACTGTCATTACACAGTACTTGCTTTGAGACTATTACAGTAGATGTACTGTAATATGAAATACAGAATGACTTGCCACAGCTGCCTGTAAGTTACTGTCAAATTCTCGGCAACCCCTTTACAGTGTAAATTAACTCGTCAATGTGCATTAAAGGGGCAATCTGCAGTTTCTACATCAATTGTTAAACTTTTAAATGTTTTATATATATATATATACACACACCCATTCATTCTTGAATAATATAACTTATAAATGCCTTGAGTTTAGTTCAAATGGCGTACCTGATCAGAACCCAGAATATATGCTTTTTTTACTCCATTGTAAATAATGTAATCATAAACAAACACTGTAAAGCCCTAACATGGTTAACGGCTCAATTCAACGTGATTGAAATGTGAAGGTAATTTCTGCTTGAGCTGACATGCAGCGGGGACATTGTCTTTACAGTTCTATAGCGCAGCTCTTCAACGCTATGGATTGAATTGAGCCCTAAAACTGTCACTTTGATCTCATGGGTGGTCAGTCCTTAAATCCACAGCCCTGTCTATGAATTTGAGTGGTTACATTTCTGCCGTACAGCCCTATACTGTGAGGGCTTTACTCCAAGTCGGGACCCACTTTTTACATGCCAACAACGGTTTACATACGTATTCAGACCCTTGGCTTTTAGACTCTAGAGCTCCGATGCATCCTGTTTCCATTGATCATCCTTGAGATGTTTCTACTACTTGATTGGAGTCCACCTGGGGTAAATTCAATTGATTGGACATGATTTGGAAAGGCACACACACCTGTCTATATAAGGTCCCACAGTGGAAAGTGCATGTCAGAGCAAAAATCAAGCCATGAGGTAAAAGGAATTGACCGTAGAGCTCTGAGAAAGTATTTTGTTGAGGTACAGATCTGGGGAAGAGTATAAAAAAATGTCTGAAGCATTGAAGGTCCCCAAGAACACAGTGACCTCCATCGTTCTTAACTTCTTAGGGAGCGGCTCCTGAGGTGACGGTTTTGGAGAGTCTGGCGTGCCCAAAGTAAAATGCCTCCCACTTAGGCCCAGAAAATAGGATATGCACATAATTAGCACTATTGGATAGGAAACACTGAAGTTTCTAAGAGTGTTAAAATCTTGTCTGAGTATAACAGAACGGATATGGCAGGCGAAAACCCGAGGAATTTATGTCCTGGAAAAAGTGTATTTGACACATTGCCTCATTTTGAACCCCTCCCTATTGAAAATGACCATATATGGAGTAAGATTGCAGTACCTATTGCTTCCACTGGATGTCAACAGTCTCTAGACAGTGTTTGATGATGTTTAGTTGCTCTGGAGGTAATAGAAGAAGAATTTCGAAGTGGTCATCGGATGTAAACAGAAGAGGATGCACGTTCACGGGCTCGCGCGCGCTGTGGTTTTTTCCTTTCCTATATCGCCCAGTTTATAATCCGGTTTAAATATTATACTAAATATACATAAAAGGGTTCCTAAGGATACATTATCAATGATGTTTGATTGTTCTTGGACAAGTGTATAGGTATAGGTTGAACACGCTCTCTTCACGGTTCAATGGGCAAGTGGACGCTGTATTTTATGAACATAATGCGCCAACCAAACAGATTTATGGATATAATAAATGACTTTTTCTAACAAAAGAACCATTGGATGTCTTCGTTGGACACTTGGGAAGCCCTCAGCAGAAGTTCTTCAAAAGGTAAGGGATTTGTTTTCGCTGTGAAATGTGTTTTGTGTGAACAGCGATGGTTTATGAATAATATAATATTGGAGGTGCTACCCTCAAACAATCAAATGTAGTGCTTTCGCCGTAAAGCCTTTTTGAAACGCTGTTATATTGCCAAGAAGCAGAGCTTTTGATGACTATGCAACACTTGTATATTGATGAATGTTTAATAATTCAACTTTTGGATTTTGAATTTGGCGCCTTGCATTTCACAGGGTAGCGCCCCACCACTCCCTAAGTAGTTAACTGGAATAAGTTTGGAACCACCGAGACTATTCCTAGAGCTGGCTGCCCAGCCAAACTGAGCAATTGGGGAGAAGGGCCTTGGTCAGGGAGGTGACCAAGAACCCGATGGTCACTCTGACAGAGCTCCAGAGTTCATCTGTGGAGATGGTTGTCCTTCTGGAAGGTTCTCCCATCTATGCAGCACTCCACCGATCAGGCCTTTATGGTTGAGTGGCCAGATGGAATTTGCCAAAAGGCACCTAATGGACTCAGACCATGAGAAACAAGATTCTCTGGTCTGAATGATACCAAGATCAAACTCTTTGGCCTGAATGCCAAGTGTCACGCTAATCACCTGGCCAATACCATCCTAACTCTGAAGCATGGAGGTAGCAGCATCATGCTGTGGGGATGTTTTTCAGAGACAAGAACTCCGAGACTAGTAAGGATCGAGGGAAAGATGAACGGCGCAAAGTGCAGATTTCCTTGATGATGAAAACCTGCTCCAGAGTGCTCAGGACCTCAGACTGGGGCGAAGGTTCACCTTCTAATAGGACAACGACCCTAAGCACACAGCCAAAACAAAGCAGAAGTGGCTTCAGGACAAGTCTCTGAATGTCCTTGAGTGGCCCAGCCAGAGCCCGGACTTGAACCTGATTGAACATCTCTGGAGAGACCTGAAAAAAGCTGTGCAGCGACGCTCCCCATCCAACCTGACAGAGCTTGAGAGGATCTGCACAGAAGAATGTAAGAAACTTCCCAAGTACAGGTATGCCAAGCGTCATATCCAAGTAGACTCAAGGCTCTAATCACTGCCAAAGGTGCTTCAACAAACTACTGAGTCAGTAAAGGGTCTGAATACTTATATAAATGTAATGTTTTAGTTTGACATTTTTTATTAATTTGCTTACATTTCTAAAAACATGTTTTTGCTTTGTCATTATGGGGTATTGTGATGTCATTATGGGGTATTGTGATGTCATTATGGGGTATTGTGTGTAAAATCCATTTTAGAATACAGCTGTAACATAACTAAATGTGGAAAAAGTGAAGGGGTCCGAATGCACTGTATAGGCCTACTGCATCTCTGATTGGCCACACCGTATGTGGCCAATCTGTATGAGTTGAGTCGTGTGTGTCAATGCAATAGAATCCTACTCAGAAGCGCTCTGCCTACAACAACATTTCTTGCATAGATTTGTTTTGTTTCGATATGTTGCATTGACAGTGGCTTATATTGCATTGATTCGATCACATTTGCCACAGTAAAGGGAAACGTTGATAGTGTTAACAGGGAATACTCTAGAACAGTGGTCAGCAATCTTTTTTGAGTCAAGATCACCTTCTAAGTCAAAATGCAAGCCGAGATCTACCGCTCAGTTTTTATTTTTTTACATGACTTAAGCCTATGCAACATTAACCAATTAAAAACAGTACTGTAGCAATGAGGTTTGTGCAGTAAGCTGTAGGCCCAATACATTATCACCGCATATTGGCTTTGAATTGCCCTGCCAATGCATTGTGGTTCTGGAATAAAAAATAAATAAAAATGAACATTTGAAGTAGCCTGTATGATCACACTGGTAATAGATCCATTGTTGTGTTCCAGCTGAGTGAGCATACATTTACAGTAAATAATTAGCTTTTTATTTTACTGGGCTGATGGTACCTGCATCTGATGGTCAGTCTCAGCAGAGGGAGAGAGCAGCAGACTGAGGGTCCGTCTCTCAACATCCCTCCGCTCTCCCTTTCCTCCACTGACACTGACCAACAAATGGACACCGTCTTCCAGCTGATGGCGAAACTCGAGTCGCACCGTATTATTTCTGCCTCGTGCACAAATTCATGTTGTTACTCCTATGAACAGAGAATGTGAAATATTCCTTGATATTAAAAGAGACCCAAGCGGCTAATAACAACGCAAACCTATTGATATGTTTTCTGCCTCATTCATTACTGCGGCAGTGCTTGTTGTAGCGCTGAGTGGAAATAGGAAGAACGTGCATTTTATGGCTTATAAAAGTGTTGAATACAAAGTGTTGACAGTGCTGAGTAAGAACTTAAACATGAACTCACTCATAGAAACAGCAGCTCTTTGCTGTATTCGTTGACAGTCTCTCTCTAATCATGCTTTAAAACGTTTTGAAATCTCACAGTATCTACTTTGTTGTAGCTTTATTTTATGCCTGCTACATTACTGCAGAGAAGGTGATCTGAGCCATCCGATTGGCCAGTGGTAGGCCTATAGTGCACTTGATTTTCTCTCTGTGCCCCCCGGGAAGGAGTTTGTACCTTCAGACACATGAAATGGCAACAGTTTGTCTACCCGGCGCACAGGGCAGCTGAATCAGGTGCACCTACCGCCAACAGTCTGAGATTAATAAAAAAAATTGGAACACAAGTTTTTTTACAGAAATGTTTGGCGATCAACTAGGGAATGCCTTGGAGATCTACCAGTCGATCGCGGTCGACCGGTTGGTGACCACTGCTCTAGAAAGTTGAGTGTAGTTCAATCTCTCTCCCTGTGGGCTGATATTTCTGTGCAGCAGTCTTGGGGCTACTGTGCACCCAAGAATGCGTGCAGTTTAGAGGGAACATTGGTTATGATCATGCATCAATTGCCTTTAACATTTTCCTATGAATTAAGTTGCACAAAAAAATATATATTTTCACACGAACTAAGACCCAGAAAAATGCACGAAAACACACAAAATCTGCTGAAATACTTTTTGTACATATTTGCACGAATTGAGTGGGAGATTGTGTTGCCACGGTTCTCCTCTGAAATATTATAATGAAATTGAGATCACAACTTTTCTGTACATATGAATATACTGAGTGCACAAAATATTAGGAACAAAACACTCCTCCCCTTCATCCACATTGAGTGAAGTGGATTTAATAAGTGATATCAATAAGGGATCATAGCTTTTCACCTACCCATAATGCTGACCTTCTTTGACAGACCTTCTTTGACATCCCTCAAAGGGGAGCTGAACCAAAAACACGACTTCTCTGGTTGAAAGCAGCCTGTGGCATTTATTATTCCAAAATTAACTAAGATCATTTGTCATATAGTCAGTGTCTTTCAAAACAGATTTGCGAGATCCTGTGAAATGTATGATGTTCCTTGGATATTTGAGGGTTGAGTATGATTTCAATCATGCCCAGTCATGCCCACTTGGCCTCTAACACGGGATGGTAACGCCTATGGAAATTGCAATAAGGGAAGGGTGAACGGAAAAAAAGGTGTACTGAGTGTGCTCTATCTAATCGTAGCATCAGAGTCAACCTACAGCCTGCTTATCTCTAACCATTTGCATTGCGTGCCGCAGACTTGTTTACATACATACCAGACATCGTCGCCAAATTAATGGGACTCCCGAGTGGCGCAGCTGTCTGAGGCACTACATCTCAGTGCTAGAGGTGTCACTACAGAGACACCCTGGTTCGAATCCAGGCTGTATCACAACCAGCCGTGATTGGGAGTCCCACAGGGCGGCTCACAATTGGCCCAGCGTTGTCGGGGTTTGGCCGTCATTGTAAATAAGAATTTGTTCTTAACGGACTTGCCTAGTGAAGTAAAGGTTCATTTAAAAAAAAAATGTAAGATCGAGACTTGTTCATAATAAATGGCGTAGGGTTTACCACCTCAAACATCCTCACGTTTGTGAGATAATGTTAGCATCACAAACACAACTGATTATCAAAGCTACTCTAGAAAGGAGGCGATGCGATTTTGCGATTCACGTTCACGTTGTCGTGCTGCGTCACGCTGTTGCTAAGACAGCAGTCACGTCATTCAACTCAAATGAAATGAAAAAGTAATCCAAGTTATGTTACTTATCAAATTGTATTTGTCACAGACACTTGTTTAGCAGATGCTATTGCGGGTGTAGCGAAATGCTAGCTCCAACAGTGCAGTATATCTAATAATTTCACAATAATACACACAAATCTAAAGTAAAGGAATGGAATTAAGAATATATAAATATTTGGGAGAGCAATGTCAGAGCGGCATAGACTAAGATACAGTAGAATAGTATAGAATACAGTATATACATATGAGATGAGTAATGCAATATGTAAACATTAATAAAGTGACTAGTGTTCCATTATTAAAGTGGCCCATGATTTCAACTGTATGTATATACGGCAGCAGCCTACAATGTGCTAGTGATGGCTAGTTAACAGTCTGATGGCCTTGATATAGAAGCTGTTTTTCAGTCTCTCGGTCCCAGCTTTGACACACCCTTCCTGACCTTTCCTTCTGGATGATAGCGGGGTGAACAGGCAGTGGCTCGGGTGGTTGTTGTCCTTGATTATCTTTTTGGCCTTTCTGTGACATTGGGTGCTGTAGGTGTCCTGGAGGGCAGGTAGTTGCCCCCGGTGATGCGTTGAGCAGGCTGCACCACCCTCTGGAAAGCCCTGCGGTTGCGGGAGGTGCAGTTGCCGTACCAGGTGGTGATACAGCCCGACAGGATGCTCTCGATTGTGCATCTGTAAAAGTTTGTGAGGGGTTTATGTGCCAAGCCAAATTTCTTCAGCCTCCTGAGGTTTAAGAGGCGCTGTTGAGCCTTCTTCACCACACTGTTTGTGTGGGTGGACCATTTCAGTTTGCCAGTGATGTGTACGGCGAGGAACTTGAAGCGTTCCACCTTCTCCACTGCGATCCCATCGATGTGGATAGGGGGGTAATCACTCTGCTGTTTCCTGCAATCCATGATCCATCACTTTTGGCCACGCAGTCATGGGTGAACAGGAAGTACAGGAGGGGGCTGAGCACGCATCCTTGTGGGGCCCCAGTGTTGAGGATCAGCGAAGTGGAGGTATTGTTTCCTACCTTCACCACCTGGGGCGGCCCGTCAGGAAGTCCAGGACCCAGTTGCACGGGGCGGGGTTCAGACTCAGGGCCTCGAGCTTAATGATGAGCTTGGAGGGTACTATAGTGTTGAATACTGAGCTATAGTCAATGAACAGCATTCTTACATAGGTATTCCTCTTGTCCAGATGGGATAGGGAAGTGTGCAGTGAGATGGCGATTGCATCGTTTGTAGATCTATTGGGGCGGTAAGCAAATTTAAGTGGGTCTAGGGTGTCAGGTAAGGTAGAGGTGATATGATCCTTGACTAGTCTCTCAAAGCACTTCATGATGACAGAAGTGAGTGCTACGGGGCAATAGTCATTTAGTTCAGTTACCTTTGCTTCCTTGTGTACAGGAACAATGGTGGACATCTTGAAACATGTGGGGACAGCAGACTGGGATAGGGAGACACTGAATATGTTCTGAAGGTAGACATGGTAAGGTAGGTAGGATAGGGAGAGACTGAATATGTTCTAAAGGTAGACAGGATAGGGAGAGACTGAATATGTCCGTAAACACACCAGCCAGCTGGTCTGCGCATGCTCTGAGGACGCGGCTAGGGATGCCGTCTGGGCCGGCAGCCTTGCGAGGGTTAACACATTTAAATGTCTTACTCACGTCGGCCACGGAGAAGGAGAGCCCACAGTTCTTGGTAGTGGGCTGAATCTGTGGCACTGTGTTAACCTCATAGTGGGCGAAGAAGGTGTTTAGCTTATCCGGAAGCAAGACATCGGTGTCAGCGACGTGGCTGGTTTTCCCTTTGTAGTCCGTAATTGTCTGTAGACCCTGCCACATACGTCTCGTGTCTGAGCCGTTGAATTGCAACTCCACTTTGTCTCTGTACTGACGTTTTGCCTGTTTGATTGCCTTACGGAGGGAAGAACTACACTGTTTGTATTCTTCCATATTCCCAGTCACCTTTCCATGGTTAAATGTGATGGTTCGCGCTTTCAGTTTCGCGCGAATGCTGCCATCTATCCACGGTTTCTGGTTAGGGTAGGTTTTAATAGTCACAGTGGGTACAACATCTCCTATACACTTCCTGATAAACTCAGTCACCTTATAAGTGTATTTGTCAATTTTATTCTCTGAGTCAACCCAGAACATATCCCAGTCCGCATGATAAAAACAATCTTGAAGCGTGGATTCCGATTGGTCAGACCAGCTTTGAATAGTCCTTAGCACGTGTACATCCTGTTTGAGTTTCTGCCTATAGGAAGGGAGGAGCAAAATGGAGTCGCGATCAGATTTGCCGATGGGAGGGCGGGGGATGGCCTTGTTGGCATCCTGAATCCTACAGTCAATGTGTTGATAGAACTTAGAATTTGGTTTGTTAAAATCCCCAGCTACAATAAATGCGGCCTCAGGATATGTGGTTTCCAGTTTGCATAAAGTCCAGTGAAGTTCTTTGAGGGCCGTCGTGGTATCGGCTTGAGGCTTGAGGAGGAATATACATTGACTGTGACTATAACACATTGACTGTGACTATAATCGAATAGAATCCTCTTGAGAGGTAATACGGTCGGCATTTGATTGTGAGGTATTTTAGGTCGGGTGAAAAAAAGCACTTGAGTTCCTGTATGTTATCACAATCACACCATGAGTAGTTAATCATGAAACATATATTTAGGTCTAATGCTGACCTTTGACAGAAAGTTATAAAACATTTCTCTTAACCTTTTTATTCTCTCTCAAAGGGAAGCTAATGATATGGCACATTCTTAGCCTTTGAGATGAT
Organism: Brachymystax lenok tsinlingensis; assembly: GCA_030435695.1. Lineage (NCBI taxonomy): Eukaryota > Metazoa > Chordata > Actinopteri > Salmoniformes > Salmonidae > Brachymystax > Brachymystax lenok. The sequence goes on from CM059810.1 coordinate 47,207,964, forward strand.
TGTGGATGTAGGTGAATGTGATAAAGGACGTACGTTTCCTTTGAGCTGGTTGTGGATCTAGGTGAGGATGGCCACGGTACACAGGGGTAAGTGTGACAGTCGCAGCATAAGAGGACAGAATGGGGGTCAGGGTCAGCTGGGATTTATTCCTGATATCCACCACAGGGTAGAGGAAAATGGAGCTAGGAAATAGTCAAACTGATACAGGACAGAACCTGGATTCAAATAGTATTTGTTTTCTTTCATATACTTTGAGCATTTGATTGAGCCTGTATATGGAATACCAGGCATAGACATGTAATAATTATATTTATATGGTGCCAGATTGGTGGGGCTGTACTTTTGGGACTATTCTATTGGTTGTAATGCACCAGGGAAGCTCAGTCAAGTGCAGCTAACGTATTTGACAGAAGAAAAAAATACACGTTGAACCCTGGTCTGATACAGGGTAATTTCCATTTCACCACATCACAATCACAAGCATTTCATTTAATTCAATATATTGTTTTATTGTTGGGTATAACGTTATTGTTTTAATATTTGGTTATATTGTTTTAATATTTGGGTATATTGTTTTTATATTTGGGTATATTGTTTTAATATTTGGGTATATTGTTTTATTGTTTCTCCCTCTTAGTGGATATCTTAGTGACATGCAGACACTAACCCATGTCCAAGATTGAACTGATTATCTCTTGCCCCACAGCTCTCACAAAGACAACTGTACATAGATTGCTTCCTTTTTCTTTTATTAATCTGCATAAAATATTTTATAACAGTTCTGTGTCATAACAAAAACTCACGAAGGGAATAGAGATACAGCCATAGGGAATCCCTTTTTCTATGGATAGAGTATTACGAACGTAGTAGGCAGTAATGACTCAATGTTGCCACAATTTAGGGATTGTCAGATAAGATCATGCATTGCCTCTGACATAAGACAACTTAAGTACTCGTAGGACCTGCATTTCATACATTAGAGTACTATAAAGCTTTCTTATTAGAGTAAATGGCTATTTCATATTTGATCCACCGTAGTAACATGATCCTGTTAACAGGCGAGGGAGAACACACTGCACAAATTTAGAAAAAGAAAATCACAAACTTTCAAAAGAATGTCCATGCTAATCAGTTGTATTTGTCAATAAGGAATACATCACAAGTAGCAACCATGATCATCAATAGCACAATGCAAAAAGACATTGATATGCAAACAGTAGTATTGATTTTTTTTTTTTAAACAACAACAACAGTAATGACATTTAACACATTTGAATAATCTCTCACAATAACTTCACCCACAAGAGGCTAAACAAAACAAAAATAAATTGTACAACCTGTAAAATAGCACCAAACTACAATAACAGTCCCAAAATATTTGGCATGTCAGCAGTCAAGTCTTCAAGATATTGGACTTTCAAGAAGCAAATTAGCAAAGTGTCACCTGCAAAATCGTTCTGGGACTGTATCAACAGTGGACTAATGACAGAAATACCAAAAGATAGTCAAGTGGATTTTCCCCCATTTAGGCCTATATGCATAGGGATAAATTGAAATGTTTCTTATCGAAGAAAAATGTTATGCATTCGCATAAGCATGGTAGCAATTGAAAAGGAAGAGTTTGGAGATTATGGGAAAATGATTAGACCAAAGTTGAGGACACAACAGATCACCTGACAAGACTAAATCCAAACATTACACTGTTGATTTTTTGTGCGTTTTACATGTACTGTATTTTTCTTTTGCAGCAGCAGCATCATTTTGGGTATATGGCTCTAGATTATGGAGTTAAATGAATGTATTCTCTGTTGGAAAAAGGTTTTGTTAACTCACCGTGGGCTTCATCTCGCCACCGTCTCCATCTGCCTCAGAGACGATCCCTTCTCGCCATTTTCTTACTGTTCTCTACAAACTCCTACAGAGAGAGAGAGAGAGAGAGAGAGAGAGAGAGAGAGAGAGAGAGAGAGAGAGAGAGAGAGAGAGAGAGAGAGAGAGAGAGAGAGAGAGAGAGAGAGAGAGAGAGAGAGAGAGAGAGAGAGAGAGAGAGAGAGAGAGAGAGAGAGAAAGAAGAAAGAGCTTGGCTGTGTGAGTTGGGTGTAGGGGGGCAAGGGGGACAATAGGGGGCAAGTATCGCAAATGCAAGTTTGGTGCATAAACGGCATTCACAATATAGAAATGGATTAAAGTGGTACTCCGTAAAACCATTCAGGTACGTTAGACACTTCTTTAGGCACCTCAAGCAGCATATGCAGGCCTTCAGCACACGGCGAACACAGGCATTTTCTTACATTCCCATTGTCTGGCATGACTTGATGAACTGGTAGTTTGTATGAGCGAAAGTGAGTATGTTTAAAGGCATCATCTGGGAGAAGTTTGTGCTGCTTATGTAGCCCTTTCCTGCAGTCAAATGACCTAGTGGCCTCATGGGTGGAATGTTATGAATACGTTTTCATATTTTCATAATTAATAGAAAATTAAAAAAATAATTGAACAGTAGAACATCCGGTGTTGCTGTGTCAAACAGTTTTGTTATATTTTCATTCTTCTGTGATGTATATAGAGTGTAATATCGGGGATGCAAACTCATAATGTATTACATTTCAACTGTATATCTGACATGGTACAGGTGTCTTCTTTTATTAAACCCATAGCCATGTGTGTGAGGTGTGTACTTTTGTTTCAAAGTAGATTTGTTGAAGACTACCAAGAAACACTGTGTGACCCTGATTCAGCCCACTGCAGTAAAAGGTTAATTAATAATCAAATCTACCTAGACTGACTGTATTTGTTCATCCCCTGTGAATTCTATTGTAGTCGATGTCTTCAGAAAACCTTCAATACATCTGCTGTAACTCCTTTTAATTAACATTTCTGATTCACACTGTTGTGTCAAGAATGTATAGTGAATGAAGAGAGATCAGACATGTGAAGGGTTAACTCTGTTCCAGAGCGCAGGGCAGCGCTGGGCAGGGAGGAGCACGCCAACATCACTTTACTTCAGTGAAACTGAAGTGTCTAGACGTACTGTATGTTGCGCACACAAGAAAACGATGTCAAACTCTTCTGAAAAATCTTTAAGACAGCTACGCAGTCTGTTTTTTTTAAATATACGACAGTATATAGTTCCAATAAATCTGACAAAGGGCCCAAACTCTTTCACACACACATAGATACAGGTGAGTAGAGATTAACAAGGGCAGGTGAAGATACATTCTACTTTTTGAATTATTGTATTATCCTGTTTTCTTTATCGGTTACGCTTTAATTTGTACATTGACAAATTTATGCTGTATGTTGTATGCAGGTTTGGGGAGTAACGGATTACATGTAATCTGTTCAATGTAAGGCATTACTAAAAAAGGGTACTGTTACGTTACGTTACCAGCAAAAATATTGTAATCAGATTACCGATACTTTTGAAAAACAAGGATTACTTATTAAAATTCAGAAAAGATGTTTGCGGAAAAAAAATATTTGACATTCAAATCAGCATTGAAAAAAGGCGCACGTTTAAATTTGTTCCACCTGAGCGAGTCTGACCACAAGTCAGAGACCACTATGATGACACACCAAATGTGATGGATCGCGGGAAAAGAGCAGGAATAGGCTTTTGTAGTCTACAGTCCAAGCTATGTCTTCCAATGGTGCGACTGCTGTCGGCATCCAAAGATTATCCAACTTGAATAAACGCTTGGAGGTAAATATGACAGTAGTGGTGTAGTCTACGGCGATGCGGATATCACTTATTATTGATATCTACATAGCGCATTAATGTGAATCACACTGCTGCTCTCTCGTTGAACTATTTGCGTTTACGGATTGTGGTTGTTGTGGATGGCTGTTCACAAATCTAAATTTGAACCCAATAATGGTTGAATTCTAGAAGTTTAAGCTGCCTATCAATCATTGTTTTTGAAACCAGTGGACAGCCAAAGAAAAATGCACACTTGTAAAATCTGCTTAGTGAGGATCCCAGCCTATGGAATAACATCTGTTTAGTGAGGATCCCAGCCTATGGAATAACATCTGTTTAGTGAGGATCCCAGCCTATGGAATAACATCTGCATAGTGAGGATCCCAGCCTATGGAATAACATCTGCATAGTGCTGATCCCAGCCTATGGAATAACATCTGCTTAGTGAGGATCCCAGCCTATGGAATAACATCTGCATAGTGCTGATCCCAGCCTATGGAATAACATCTGTTTAGTGCAGATCCCAGCCTATGGAATAACATCTGCTTAGTGAGGATCCCAGCCTATGGAATAACATCTGTTTAGTGAGGATCCCAGCCTATGGAATAACATCTGTTTAGTGAGGATCCCAGCCTATGGAATAACATCTGTTTAGTGCGGATCCCAGCCTATGGAATAACATCTGTTTAGTGCGGATCCCAGCCTATGGAATAACATCTGCATAGTGCTGATCCCAGCCTATGGAATAACATCTGTTTAGTGCGGATCCCAGCCTATGGAATAACATCTGTTTAGTGAGGATCCCAGCCTATGGAATAACATCTGCTTAGTGAGGATCCCAGCCTATGGAATAACATCTGTTTAGTGCAGATCCCAGCCTATGGAATAACATCTGCTTAGTGAGGATCCCAGCCTATGGAATAACATCTGTTTAGTGCGGATCCCAGCCTATGGAATAACATCTGTTTAGTGCAGATCCCAGCCTATGGAATAAAAGTAGGGCTTTTATTGCTCAATCTAATTCATGCTGATGAAAAAATATATCCAAAGGCCTAATGGACACATGCTCAAACTCGCACACTTTTGAGAGACTTAAAGGGGCAATCTGTAGTTGTTATATCCATTTTTGGACTTATAAATGATATATATATATATATGTAAACAAACACTGTATAGCCTCATAACATAGTTAAAACAATAATGTTGATATCATGGATGGTCAGTCTCTGCATCCACAGCTCTGTCTATTAATCTGAGAGTGGTTACATTTTTCCAGGCCCATCCCTCAGCTTTTTATCAAAACAGAGTCGGGCAGCACGTTTCGTTTTTGTTTCATCTCTGGATTTGCCCTTTAAACAGCTGCATATTATCAAGATATCAAAGTGTCACCAACAAAAAGGTAAACAATAGGCCTATAGCAAATGCAACGTATGGCATTCATTTTTCACATGTAAATAGCACTTTCAGTAGTGTTCAAAGCATGCCATTCCATGAACGCAGCATTTATTTTTCAACTCGAATCAATGAGCCCAATCAGTCCTCCATGACAACATAATCATAAACAACAGGCCAGGCCTGGCTAATAAGTCCTTAGTTTTGGGGTCATGCTCAGGAAAAACAAATTGGCTAATCTATACTTCCATATTTCCAAGTCCTATTCCTGAACATCAAGGGCTAAAACATTTATTGGAATGACTGGAATTCTGATAGGCTTTGGTTTTTAATTGTAAAGACAAAATGTAATCGTATTATTATCTGTAGTAGAAAGCAATGGGTTAGAAGAAGCCTACATAACCAACCAATAAAGTAAAATTTAACATCCATATATTGCCAGCTATGTAAACTTGAACATTGATTTATCCTGCAATAGATGTGGTTCAATTGGTAACATACATTTTTGTTTTATGCTAATGCTTCTTAAGGGGAAAGTAATCTAAAAGTAACGGAATGTAATCAGATTACGTTACTGAGTTTGGGGTCATCCAAAAGTTATGTAACTGATTACAATTTCTGACAGGTAACTAGTAACTGTAATGGATTACATTTAGAAAGGAACCTACCCAGCCCTGGTTGTATGGCTAAACAACTTTAATCAACGTTGGTTAGTGTCTCTAAATGCCGTGTTGACAATGGCACTGAAACAATCGAGAGCTGACTCATTCCAGGAAATCATTTATAGTTCCGCCTTCTCTTTCTAGATATGGCTTCCTCCAGCAGTTTCCAGTCTGAAGAGCAGTTCCTGTGCTCTATCTGCCTGGATGTGTTCACTGAGCCAGTCTCCACTTCATGTGGACACAACTTCTGCATGGCCTGTGTCACAAAGTACTGGAATGGCAAGAATATGTGTCAATGTCCACTGTGTCAGGAGAAATTCTCGAGACGACCTAAGCTTCATATCAACACAACCTTCAGAGAAGTTGTAGAGAATTTTAAAAAGACAAGAGACAGACGTAGAGATGGGTCCCCTTCCAAACCGGAAATAGTTCCCTGTGACGTCTGCACTGGGATGAAGCACAAAGCCCTGAAGTCCTGCCTGGTGTGTCAGACCTCTTACTGTGAGACTCACCTTGAGCCTCACCAGATAGCCTCACCCTTAAAGAGACACAAACTGATCGACCCTGTGGTGAACCTAGAAGACAGGATGTGTAAGAAACATGACAGACTCCTGGAGCTGTTCTGTAGGACTGACCAGCTGTGTGTGTGTCAGTTCTGCACTGAGGCAGACCACAAGACTCATGACACTGTCCCTATAGAGGAAGAGTGTGGAGAGAGGAAAGTTCAGCTGGGGAAAACTGAAGCAGAACTGCAGCTGATTATCCAGGGGCGACTGAAGAAGGTTAAAAATATCAAATTCTCAGTAGATCTCAGCAAGAGAGGTGCAGATAGAGAGATAGCAGACAGTGTGCAGGTCTTCACTGCTCTTGTGCGCTCCATTGAGAAAAGCCAGGCGGAGCTAATTGAGGTAATTGAGGAGAAGCAGAAAGCAGTAGAGAGGCAGGCCGAAGGGCTCATTAAAGAACTGGAGCAGGAAATCACTGAGCTGAAGAGGAGAAGCACTGAGTTGAAGCAGCTCTCACACACTGAGGACCACCTCCAACTTCTCCAGGGCTTCCTATCCCTAGTGTGGAAACCTCCACCCACCAAGGACTGGTGTGAGATCAGTGTTCACAGTGATCTGTGTGTGGGGACTGTGAGGAGAGCTGTGTCTCAGCTGGAGGAGATACTGAATAAAGAGATGGAGAAACTGCCTGAAGTCAAACTGAAGAGGATTCAGCAGTATGCCGTGGATGTGACTCTGGACCCTGATACAGCAAATCTCTATCTCATCCTGTCTGACAATGGGAAACAAGTGAGATGTGGAGACACACCACAGCATCTTCCTCCCAATCCAAAAAGGTTTTATCAGTATCCCATTGTCCTGGGAAAGGATGGCTTCTCCTCAGGGAGATTTTACTATGAGGTGACGGTTAAGCGGAAAACTGACTGGGATGTAGGTGTGGCCAGACAGCCCAAAGACAGGAAGGTTAATGTCTCACCTAGCCCTCCATATAGACTCTGGACTGTGTCTCTAAGGGATGGGAATAGTTACAAAGCCTGTACCTTCCCCCCTGTCTTCATTTCCTTGAGAGAGAAGCCCCAGAAGGTGGGGGTGTTTGTGGACTATGAGGAGGGTCAGGTCTCCTTTTATGATGTGGAGGCCAGGTCTCATATCTACTCTTTCACTGGCTGCACCTTTACAGGGAAACTCTATCCATTCTTGAGCCCCTGTATGAATGCTGGTGGTAAAAACTCAGCCCCTCTCATCATCTCTCCTGTCATTCACACACAATGATTAAACAATGGGGTCATTTTCATCTCAACATAGATAATATATGTTTTTATTTGCTGAAAATACTATCAACTGAAATTAACTTAAAGGTGTAGTTGGTTCAACATTAAAAAAACAAATACATATACAGTACCAGTCAAGAGTTTGGACACACCCACTCATTCAAGGGTTTGTAGAATAATAGTGAAGATATCAAAACTATGAAATAACACATATGGAATCATGTAGTAAACAAAAAAGTGTTAAAGGTTATTTGTTGATGTAAAAATCTAAATGTATTGACTTTAAGGTTGTCTCAGATTTGGGGTGTGGTGTGGTCACCAGAAATTCTGGCAAAAAAAAGGGGGTCCCCGCTAAATAAAGTTGCAACTGGTTGTGGATTTTGAGGAATGTGACAAAGGACTTACTCTGCCTTAAAGCTGGGTGTTCATACTGTATAAGTGAATGTGTTGAAGGACATACTCAGCCTTTGAGCAGGTTCCACAGTTCTGGATGTAGATGAGGACGATAAAGGACATACTGGATGTGGATCTAAGACAGTTAATATGATAAAGGACCTACTTTTCCTTTCAGCTGGTTGTGGATGTAGGTGAGGATGAGGCGAGGGATCTCCACCAGGGTTATGATGAAGCAGCCTTTGGCCACGAAGCCCAGGTGGTAGCAGGCCAGATGCAGCATAGACAAGAGGATGGGGGTCATGGCCAGCTGAGATTAATTCCTGATGTCCACCAGAGGGTAGAGGAAAAGAAGAGATAGGAACAGTCAAACTCATACAGGACAGACCTGGGTAGTATTTGTTTTGTTTTAAATACTTTGAGTGTTTGATTGAGCAGGTATGGAGTGCCAGATCGGCGGGGTCTGTACATTTGAGACTATTCCATTGCTTCCGTTGCCTCAGGCGAGATCAATCATGTGCAGTATTTGACAGAAATGAATATATCGAACCCTGGTCTGATACAGATCTTTTTCCAAGATAATCACAAGCATTTAATTTCATTAAATATATCGTTTTTATTGTTTCTCCCTCTAAGTGGATATCTTAATGGCATACAGACACAAACTCATATCCCCCACTGACCTCATCCTCTTTTTCCCCCATAGCTCTCACAAACATTGCTTGTTTTTATTCATTAGATTTTTACTCTGCATAAACATTTTATCAAAAATATTTGGGGTTAAAACTCTACTCTCATTCACGAATAGAGATACAGTCATAGGGAATCCCTTTTTCTATTGATAGAGTATCGAAAACTCAATAAGCAGTAATGATAAACATGTTGCATTATCGCCACAATCTAGCGATTGTCAGTTATGATCAAGCATTGCCTTTAACATAAGACAATCTACATTTTAAATATATTATACAACATCCTTATCAGAGCACATGGCTGAGTCCATGCAAGAAGACCTTGAACGAGGTCAAAAGAGTGAGTTTTTTTCAGACAGAAGTGACTGTTGGTCGTCTTTTATGCTGGTCAGTTGTATCTGTCAACATTGTATTAAAAGGAGCAACGCAACACCATGATAATCATTACCACAATGCAAAAAGTTAATTGAGAAAAAACACTTGTACTGTACAGTAATAGTGATTTAAAAATAACGGTGATGATTAGGAACACATTTTAATAATCTCTCACAATACCGTCACCCACAAAATGCACAATTAAACAAAGAAAACTCTACAGCTTGTAAAACAGCACCAAACTACACCAACAGTATTTTTGAATAATGTACTTTTTTGTGCTTTTAAGAAAACATGAAGCTTTCATGAAATGTGTGCCATAAATGAATAAACAGGCTATAAAAAAAATATTGTAGTCTCTGGGACTGGAGTGATGTCATGGTAAACCTATTAAACATGTATTAAAGAACTGTAGGAATGCCTTTTGGTTTCTGTCTTCTGGTTTGGTCAAGCAAAAGTCCCTCCATGAGTTTAAAACAATAGACAAAATGTTAAACTTTACTATTGTCTCGATCAAAATTATAATTTGGGGGTATCTGACTAGATTATGGAGGTAAATGAATGTATTCTCTCTGTTGGAAAAAGTGTGTTGCCACGGATCTCCTCTGAAATATTACAATGAAATTAAAATTAAAACCTTTCTGTACATCATAATATACTGAGTGTTGACTCCAATGCTTCCCACAGTTGTGTCAAGTTGGCAGGATGTCCTTAAGGTGGTGAGCCATTCTAGATACACACTGTTGAGCGTGAAAAACCCTGCAGCATTGCAGTTCTCAACACATTCAAACCAGTGCGCCACGCACCTACTACCATACCCCGTTCAAAGGCACTTATAAATCTTGTGTCTTGTGCATTCACCCTCTGAATGGCACACATACACAATCCATGTTTCAACTGTCTCAAGGCTTAAAACCCCTTCTTTAACTTGTCTCCTCCCCTTCATCCACATTGTTTGAAGTGGATTTAATAAGTGATATCAATAAGGGATCATAGCTTTTCACCTACCCATAATCCTGACCTTCTTTGACAGAAGGAAAACTATCCCTCGAAGGGGAGCTGAACCAAAAACACTACCTGGCATTTATTATTAATCCAAAATTGACTGCAAAGGGTAAATAGGATCATGTTTCATAAAGTCAGTACCTTTCAAAACAGAGATTTGCGAGATTCTGTGAAATGTATGATGTTCCTTGGATATTTGAGGGTTGAGTATGATTTCAAATCATGTCCAGTCATGCCCACTTGGCCTCTTAACACGGGATGGTAACGCCTAGGGAAATTGCGATAAGGGAAGGTTGAACGGGAAAAAAGGTGTGCTGAGGGCGCAACTATCTAATCGTAGCATCAGAGTCAGCCTACAGCTTGCTTATCTAATCGTAGCATCAGTCAGCCTACAGCTTGCTTATCTAATCGTAGCATCAGTCAGCCTACAGCTTGCTTATCTAATCGTAGCATCAGAGTCAGCCTACAGCTTGCTTATCTAATCGTAGCATCAGAGTCAGCCTACAGCCTGATTATCTAATCGTAGCATCAGTCAGCCTACAGCTTGCTTATCTAATCGTAGCATCAGTCAGCCTACAGCTTGCTTATCTAATCGTAGCATCAGAGTCAGCCTACAGCTTGCTTATCTAATCGTAGCATCAGAGTCAGCCTACAGCCTGATTATCTAATCGTAGCATCAGTCAGCCTACAGCTTGCTTATCTAATCGTAGCATCAGTCAGCCTACAGCTTGCTTATCTAATCGTAGCATCAGAGTCAGCCTACAGCCTGCTTATCTAATCGTAGCATCAGTCAGCCTACAGCTTGCTTATCTAATCGCAGCATCAGAGTCAACCTACAGCCTGATTATCTAATCGCAGCATCAGAGTCAACCTACAGCCTGATTATCTAATCGTAGCATCAGAGTCAGCCTACAGCCTGCTTATCTAATCGCAGCATCAGAGTCAACCTACAGCCTGATTATCTAATCGTAGCATCAGAGTCAACCTACAGCCTGATTATCTAATCACAGCATCAGTCAACCTACAGCCTGCCTATCTAATCGCAGCATCAGAGTGAACCTACAGCCTGATTATCTAATCGCAGCATCGGAGTCAACCTACAGCCTGATTATCTAATCACAGCATCAGAGTCAACCTACAGCCTGCGTATCTAATCGTAGCATCAGAGTCAGCCTACAGCTTGCTTATCTAATCGCAGCATCAGAGTCAACCTACAGCCTGATTATCTAATCGCAGCATCAGAGTCAACCTACAGCCTGATTATCTAATCGCAGCATCAGAGTCAACCTACAGCCTGATTATCTAATCGTAGCATCAGAGTCAGCCTACAGCCTGCTTATCTAATCGCAGCATCAGAGTCAACCTACAGCTTGCTTATCTAATCGCAGCATCAGAGTCAACCTACAGCCTGCGTATCTAATCGCAGCATCAGAGTCAACCTACAGCCTGCTTATCTAATCGCAGCATCAGAGTCAACCTACAGCCTGCTTATATAATCGTAGCATCAGAGTCAACCTACTTATCTAATCGCAGCATCAGAGTCAACCTACAGCCTGATTATCTAATCACAGCATCAGAGTCAACCTACAGCCTGATTATCTAATCGTAACATCAGAGTCAACCTACAGCCTGATTATCAAATCGCAGCATCAGAGTCAACAGACTTATTTACATGAATACCAGCCAATGTAATGTTGAAAGAACGAGACTTGTTCATTATAAAGGGCTTAGGTTTTTCCGCCTCAAACATCTTCACATTTGTGAGATCACAGTTAGCAAAAACAAACACAACTGTTAATCAAAGCTACTCTAGAAAGGAAGCAATGCATGATGTTATTTTGCGATTTTATTTTAACATTCAGCTTCACGTTGTCATGCTGCGCCACACGGTTGCTAAGCCAATAGTCACGTCATTCAACTCAAATGAAATTAAAAATAAATCCAATTTATGTTGCTTTAATTGTTAATATAATTTAGGTATAATGCTGACCTTTGACAGAAAGTGATAATATTTTTCTCTCTCTTAACCTCTTCTTCTCTCTCAAAGGGAAGCTAATGATAAGGCACATCCTTAGCCTTTGAGAAGGAAGTGGATGGATTGTAGATGAATGTGATAAAGGACGTACGTTTCCTCTGAACTGGTTGTGGATCTAGGTGAGGATGGCCACGGTACCCAGGTGGAAGTTGAAGTACGTTCATCTCTAGGAGACAGAACGCGTCTCCTTCCTGAGCGGTATGACGGCTGCGTGGTCCCATGGTGTTTATACTTGCATACTATTGTTTGTACAGATGAACGTGGTACCTTCAGGCGATTGGAAATTGCTCCCAAGGATGAACCAGACTTGTGGAGGTCTACAGTTTTTTTCTGAGGTCTTGGCTGATTTCTTTTGATTTTCCCATGATGTCAAGCAAAGAGGCACTGAGTTTGAAGGTAGGCCTTGAAATACATCCACAGGTACACCTCCAATTGACTCAAATTATGTAAATTATCCTATCAGAAGCTTCTAAAGCCATGACATCGTTTTCTGGAATTTTCCAAGCTGTTTAAGGCACAGTCAACTTAGTGTATGTAAACTTCTGACCCATTGGAATTGTGACACAGTGAATTATAAGTGAAATAATCTGTCTGTAAACAATTGTTGGAAAAATTACTTGTGTCATGCACAAAGTAGATGTCCTAATGGACTTGCCAAAACTATAGTTTGTTAACAAGACATTTGTGGAGTGGTTGAAAAACGAGTTTTAATGACTCCAACCTAAGTGCATGTAAACTTCAGACTTCAACTGTAAACTTCCGACTTCAACTGTATACTAATTTGTAAATATATTGCTACATGCCCATGATTTGGAAAAGTAACTGATTTGTTTAATCAGTATGTGTGATTGACAGGAGAGATGATGAGAGTGGCAGAGTTTTGACCATCATCATTATCAGAGGGGCCGAAGTATGGAGAGAGCTTCTCTGTAAAGGTGCAGACAGTGAAAGAGTAGATATGAGACATGGCCTCCACATCATAAAAGGAGACCTGACCCTCCTCATTTTTTGGGGGGCTTGCCTGTTGCCTGTTATTTTGGCATTAATACGTGTCACATATCAGTTTGCAAACAATGTAAAAAATATATATAATTGAGTTAATAAAGCTGCATACAAACATGGTCTCTTTTTTGTAGTCTTGAGTAAGGCAGTTCCAGAATGCAGGTGTTTCAGTCTAGCTCAGTGCTTTCTGTGGTGGTGGGGCAAGCCAGCAGAAAATATGGAGCGTTGCGCCGTGATTGGCTCAGTGTTCTGTCACTCACGGAGACACTATATTGACTGTACGTCACCGCCAAGTCTAAGGGTAGAGCTACAAAATCAAGCCCCTTGTGTGCTGCCATAGAGTTACATTAGAAGTGCCCATCCAAGAAGGCTCAAGGTCATTGGTGACAGATAAAATGACGTCAAATAACGTTATATCTATAGAAGCTTTGATTGGACTGATCATGTCAACATCATACTTTCACAATCTTAGATAGCAGTCATCATGAATCAGGTTGACAATCTACTGGCAAATACTTTTTAATCCTCGTCATATGAAGAGAAATAATTAAGAGAAATTATAGATAAAACGTATCGGTGCTCATCGGCCATTGGACATAAACATTACTCAACAAGTTGGATTCACCAATGAGTGGTTTGGAAGGAATCAGTGGCTAACTGCAAGCATTGCAAAGGAATCATTAGCCTGATATTCAGTGGAGTGGCTGTGGGGTCCCAAGTCTAATATTAAGGGTCTCTTATCCTAGTATAAAATGATAAACATTCAACACTGGCCATGCTGTCAATGAAGCATGATTTGTGCCCCGCTCAAAACAACCATTAACTCGGAACTGCAAAATACTGACTTTAGTGAGTTCAAGACAACTGGGAAGTCGGGAAAAACGAGCTACGGCTGGGAAAATATGTTTTGAACTTTCATCCAACTCTGAATTGTAAATCCGGAACTCGGTGCCTTTTCTACAGCTACAACCCGAAGATCACTGATGTCATCATGAGTCAACCTTTTTTTTTCTTCGATTTCCCAGTTGTCTTGAAAGCACCATAAATACAGAGAATGGCAGACTTTGATGACAAAGTTTGATGACAAAATTTGCCCACAAAGGACCGCCGCGCCACCTTCCTGTTCAAGTGAGCACAGCACAACAAGGTGAGTCCAAAAATGTCTTGTATGCTGCTGCATAAATGATGTAATTTGCCAGGGAGATATGTATACTGTAGCTAAGAAAGTAATACTAAGTGTATGTTGTGTAGTAAGATGGTAGTAGCCCATGTGCCTCACCCTAATAATTAGGTCTATTTACCCCTCTTAATTTCGCCTACAGTTCTGACTTGGTGGTGCACATTCTCTTATAGCCTGTTTTAGAGAAATGTAATCATCGAATATTGTAAGAGCTTTCATTGTCTGCTTATATGCCCCCTTTATTTATCTTACGGTTCTGACTTGGTGTACAGGGAGAATACTGTAAGAACGGCCCATGTTCTGAATTCTGTCGCTGTACATTTCAAAAGTGCTGAACAAATAGTTATATTGACTACGTCCATCCAAGCTCGCTCATTAATGTCTTAATCGAAATTACGGATTGCCTCTTATCCGCTTGTCATCCCCCTTATGCCATAGTTTGTACATCTCAATTGTCAGCAGAAACCACATTTGTTTAAGCAAGTCAGCCATATCAACTATGTTTTTTTATAAAAGGCAGTAAATGAGGCTGAATGAACTGTTTCACTGCCTCACAAGGCTCAGCTGATAGCCAGGTGTAGCAGGGGTAAGATGTTAGGACTGCTGTCGGGACTGCTGTTGGGACAGCTTCGTGTAGGCCTTAACAGTTTGTGGGCACCGTTTGTCACCGTTATAGTGCAGTTAATGTATTGTTTAGTGTTGTGTAGTGTAGTGGGTTTGTAGGCAGGCATCCCACATTGTTCTTTTTTGCCCCACCAAGATTGACATGCTAAAATCGTCACTGATTATTTCAAATTTGACTACAAAGTGTAAATCGGATAATCTTTCATAAAGTCAGTATCTTTCTAAACAGAGATTTGCGAGATTCTGTGAAATGTATGATGTTCCTTGGTTATTTAAGGGTTGGGTTTTGATTTCAATCATGCCCAGTCATGCCCACTTGGCCTCTAACACGGGGTGGTAACGCCTCAGACTTGTTTACATGCATACCAGACATCGTCACCAATAAAATGTTGAAAGAATGACACTTCTTCATTTTAAACGGCGTAGGTTTTTCCACCTCAAACATCCTCACATTTGTGAGATAATTTTAGCATCACAAACCCAACTGCCATCAAAGCTATTCTAGAAAGGAGGCAACAAATAATGCAATTTGGGATTCTTGATCATTCATGTTCACGTTGTCATGCTGCGTCACGCTCTTGCTAAGCCAATATTCACTTAATTCAACTCAAATTAACTTCACTTAAAACCTAATACAAGTTATGTTGCTTTAGGGATGGGGATGCTAGGGATGGAGGAAAAAGTGTGACACCAATCAGCCCCTCGAGGACTGGAGTTGCCCACCCTTGCTAAAGAGCAGGTTTTCCCAAGCTGGGCTACGCCAAATATAAATGTGATTCACAATGTTAAAAACAAAATATCTTCACATTTTCAAACAGTCCATTTATATTTTTTCAACGGGGCTATACATTTGGGTGAGATTTTCTTCTCACCTGATTAGCCTCGTTTCACTGCCAAAAAGTAAAATGAAACCATCTAGTGTTCAGCGAATTAACAACACAATGTCAAATACAGGTAGCCTAGTCAAATAATTAACATCCAATCACATTAACCGTTACTCTCTCGCGGGAATTCCACTAACAGTCCATATGTAGCCAAGCGTAGCTGCTGCTCATTCCGTTTGCTCGAAAATTGATAAATGGTAAAAAAAAAAGTAAGGCCGCGTCCATAGGGACACATACCAGCTCTACTGGTAGCACTGCTACTACCAGCAGTACTACTCCTGCACCTGTCGACGACACTGTCTTGTTTTGTATGCTTTGTACAAAAAGATAAAATGCAGTACTATAGGATATTTCTTAACGTAGCTCTTTATTAGCTAATTACAACAGGCATGTTCTCGTATCTCCAACCATGATCAACTAACCATGACCTAACCATCCGGGTGGTCTTAACCAATCATAGCATAGTATGATACGGCGGTAAAATGCATCCAATTACAATTCAGTATGTTTACACATATGAATATTACATCCCCCTTCTTTTAAAACAAAATAAAAATGTTTTACATATTCTAAGCGTTTCCTTTGAATACATGCTCTGCAGTTCGAACTTCAGGTAAGTAACCATTTATATTGCATACTACACCAACTGAGTCAACATAGACTCTGAAACAATGATCCAACATACTGTTACTTTTCGAACAAGGGATTCTCAGCAACTCAGCTTTCACTGTAGAAATGACATCTTAACATTTCAAACAAATACAATACCAAAGCATTTCAAGTGAACTTTTCAATAACAAGTTTACAGTCTGGAACTCTTTTAGGGCAGCGATCCGCCTACACCCTTTTGACATTTCACAGGTCTAGGACAGCTCTGGGCTTGACCTCTCTTCCTGACCTTGTGTGATATGATGCTGAGCATGCTTCTGTGTCAGTCAACAGTTGTTGGGGTGTTGCAGGTAAGTATGGTGTATGTTGTGCTGTGTGTGTTTAGTCCATCACGTTCTCTTTCAGGGAAACAGTTCATCTCGTCAGTGTGTTGTTCTTTTGTGTTCAGTAGGTGACGACGATTGCGGCGGGAACACCGCTCCTTCTGCGGTGCGGACGTGATATGAACGTTCAGTGTCAGCTGGCTGGATGACGACTGCTGGCTTCCAGAGGCCATGCTCCTGGATTCTAACTGACTCCGTCGATCAGTGGTGGCAGTGGTCTAGCTGACCTGTCGTAGTACGGCTTTTGTTGTTGTTGTCTCTGTGCACGTTTTTCATGCATTTCCTTGTAGCTGACGACCTCAGGTTGCAGCTGCTGGTTGGTGCTGGGAAGGATTGAGCAAAGTCTGCGGCTCATCAACAGCTGGGCTGGTGATTTGAAGTTGTCAACTGGAGTGTTGCGGTATTCAAGGAGACTGAGGTAGGGGTCTCTCTTGTCTGCTTTTGCTTTGACCATGAGTGATTTAGCAATCTGCACAGATTTTTCAGCAAGGCCATTACTTTGAGGGTAATGTTGGCTTGTAGTGAACTCCCATGCTTTTGTGAAGGATTGTAACAGGGCCCATTGTCAGATATTAAAGTCTCTACAATGCCATGCCTAGCAGAGAAATAATCTGTCTGTAAACAATTGTTAGGACATACTAAATTATGTCCTAACTGACTTGCCAAAACTATAGTTTGTTAACAAGGCATTTGTGGAGTGGTTGAAAAACAGGTTTTAATGACTCCAACATAAGTGTATGTTAACTTCTGACTTCAACTGTATATATATATACTCAGCAAAAAACCCTGTCTTTCAGGACCCTGTCCTTCAAAGATAATTTGTAAAAATCCAAATAACTTCACAGATCTTCATTGTAAAGGGTTTAAACACTGTTTCCCATGCTTGTTCAATGAACCATAAACAATTCATGAACATGCACCTGTGGACCGGCCGTTAAGACACTAACAGCTTACAGACGGTAGGCAATTAAGGTCAGTTATGAAAACTTAGGACACTAAAGAGGCCTTTCTACTGACTCTGAAAAACACACCAAAAGAAAGATGCCCAGGGTTTCTACTCATCTGCGTGAATGTGCCTTAGGCATACTGCAAGGAGGCATAAGGACTGCAGATGTGTTGGGAACTTGCAGGTGCCTTGGTGGAAGAGTGGGGTAACATCTCACAGCAAGAACTGGAAAATCTGGTGCAGTCCATGAGGAGATGCACTGCAGTACTTAATGCAGCTGGTGGCCACACCAGATACTGACTGTTACTTTTGATTTTGACCCCCTTTGTTCAGGGACACATTATTCCATTTCTGTTAGTCACATGTCTGTGGAACTTGTTCAGTTTATGTCTCAGTTGTTGAATCTTGTTATGTTCCTACAAATACTTACACATGTTAAGTTTGCTGAAAATAAACGCAGTTGACAGTGAGAGGACGTTTCTTTTTTTGCTGAGTTTATATATTGTTTTCATTATCGGGTATTTTGTTTTAATGTTTCTTCCTTAGTGGATATCTGAATGACATCCAGACACAAACCCATGTCCCTATTAGAACCGTTCCTCTCTTGCCCACAGCTCTCACAAACACAGGTGGACATTGCTTCTTTTTGTTGTTTTATTTCTCTGCATAAAAACGTTATCCAAAATATTCTGGGATAAAACTCTGTTTGCATTCATGAATAGAGATACAGTCATAGGGAATCGCCTTTTTCTATGGCTACAGTATTCCAAACTCAATCAGGAGTAATAACTCAAAATTGCCACAATATAGGGATTATTTTCAGTTATGGTAATGAATCGCTTTTGACATAACACAACCTCAGTACTTGTAGGACCTGCATTTGAAATACTAATAACTAATATTACCATCTTTATCTTAGTACATAGCACTGGCTATTTCATATCTGATCTACAACAGTAAGATGCTCCATTGAGAGCTGGCTTTTCACTGATCCTGTTAAAACAAATTAACTAAATGCAGGATTTGTTTTTTCTTCTATTCCATAAAGGAAATCTTTCAACAGGTTGGGGGTAGTTTTCCACAGAGAAAAGGGCCTGTTGATCATCTGTTATGCTAGTTATTTGTCGCAATTGAATTAGATGTGCCAATGCAGCGTAAGTAGCGGCCGTGATCATCATTACCACAATGTAAAAATACACTGATATAGAAACACTTGTAGTGTGTAATGTTAGTAGTTAAAAAATAACAGTGATGACATGCTGCATTTGAATAACCTCTCACACAATACTTCCACACACAAGAAGCCAAACTACAAAACACCAACTCCACAGCCTGTACAAAACAACACAAACAATATTGTTGACAGATGTGTTACAAAAAAATATATTGTGCTTTAAATTAAACGAAGCTTTCATGTAAAAGTGTGCCATAAATTAATAAACAGGTTATCAAAAATATTGTAGTCCCTGGGGCTGGAGTGATATCCTGGAAACGTTTGGAATGCCTTTTGGTTTCCGTCTTCTGGTTTGGTTTGGTCAAGCAAAAGTCCCTCTTCCATGAGTCTACGACAATAAACAAACACAGTGTTAGTCTTTACTATTGTCTTCATCAGCAGCATCATTTTGGGTATATGGCTTAAATGAATGTATTCTCTGTTGGAAAAAGGTTTTGTTAACTCACCGTGGGCTTCATCTCGCCACCGTCTCCATCTGCCTCGGGACGATCCCTTCTCGCCATTTTCTTACTGTTCTCTACAAACTCCTACAGAGAGAGAGAGAGAGAGAGAGAGAGAGAGAGAGAGAGGTAGAGGGAGAAAGAAGAGAGAGGGTGAATGTGTGTGTTGGGTGTTGAGATAACAAGGCGAGTTTAGTGTCATATGTGCATAAACACTATTCACCATATAGAAATGGATTAAAGTGGTACTCTGCAAAAACAAAGGCCACGTTCCATTATCCACACTAGCATACCAGTTAGAACGTATTGCCTGATACATTGGAATGTTAGTGTGGACAATGGAACAGAGGCATATTTAAGGTTACGTCCCGATTCTCCACCTTCTACCAAAGAATTTAACAATGGCGGAAACTCCCTCTAGCCAACGATTACAGCAGAGAGGAAAAGGCGACGTGAGAGGGATAACTGGGCCCAAAATGTGTCTTCTCCAGCAGATGGTGTTTTAAAAAAAAAACAACAAGCGAAGAGTTTTTGTATGGAGGTCAATGAGTGTAAAATTTGGTTAGCAAAAAATGGTACGGTTTATTTACTACGTGAGGCTTTTCTGATTGAATAGAAGTCTCGTAATGCTTAGGTTGTTTCGATTGTACTGATATAAGTAGGACATGTGAAATCCTGGCAACTTTGAGAAAAAAACACTTCATATTGGAGTTTTGCCTATAGTTCACGCGCGTATCTGCCCTCTCATTGGTTAGAATGGTTGCACCAGATTGGCAAGATACATTTTTTTAAAGACATTTCTTTTCATTGTTAGAGTGGCCACTTAAGTATCTGGTCAATATAATGCATTATCTGTGATTACACCAATCCATTGCTTTTAATCCATGACTGGTGGAGAATCGGGACACAGACATAGTCTCCCGACCCACCCACCCAGCCTCGCCTCCGTTCCCCTCACCATGAGGGCTTTGTCCATGTAGAACTCTCGGCCGGGGCTGCCGTCGTTGTGCTTGGTGTCCACGGCGAAGCAGAGGAAGAGCACGTCCACCACGATCTCAAAGACGGACAGGAAGCAGTGGGCCACCAGCCAGGAGAACAGGCAGACGATGAGCAGGGGCAGCACCCACACTGTGTAGTCCCCGCTGGTAGTTGAGCGACAGTACGCCGACGAACGCTGTGCAGGAGACGATCAGTACCTGGACACACACACAGAGGGAAAGATGGAGAAAAATGGGGAGAAAAGAGGAAAGAGACAGAGAGAGATAGTGATAGATTGAATAGTATTATTATGCTTGAAAAATCCTAAAATGGCGTCGTATTGCGGCCGCTACCTTTCCCAGGAAGAGGACAAAGTCCCCCACGGTGTTGATGGTGGCCACTCTGAGGGCATTCTCTACCAGGATGACAAAGGCATCGCACGCCGACGTACAGAAACCGGTGCTGTTGATTGCTGTGGCCGTGTACGCGTTCTGTGGTGAAAACAGACATAGACAGGAGTATCGTCAATAACAACGTGTAAATCTTGGAATGAGTCTCCCTTGTAAAATAGATTGTTGTCAATGATAGAGTGTGTGTAATAGTAAGAATAATCAACATCTCAGATGACAATCAATCTGATAGAACACTTACTTGATTCAGGTACGTTAGACACTTCTTCAGGCACCACAAGCAGCAGATGCAGGCTTTCAGCATACAGCGAGCACAGGCATTTTCCTACAAACAGAAAATACATTCAGCTTTAGTTCTCCACCCATTGTCTGACTTGACAAACTGGTAATTGGTACAAGTGAAAGCGAGAATGTTCAACGGCACAATCACAAATGTCTTGCTTCTTAATTAATGGTCAAATCTGCCACTATTTTTCCATCCCAATGTGGAATTTTAACAGTTGTTGTTGTCTGAAAACCTTCCATACACCTGCAATAGGTCCTTATTTAACATTTCTGATTCACACTAATTCTACCTAAATAAGTAAAAAAAAAAAAAAAAAAAAGAACACTCCTGTTTAAACTGTTCAACCTTGTTTGATTTTAAAATGGTAAAACAATGTATCAAGAATGAAGCCAGAGATAAACCATGTGAAGGGTTAATTCTGTCCCAGAGCAGCACTGGGTGGGATACATCTGTTGCGCACAAGAGTAAACACCCTCAAACTCTTCAGAAAAGTCTCAATGAGGCTGACTCCGGTGGGTTGTTGATCCTATAGTACAGAAAAGAAAATCTGAGAACACGGCCAGACTCCTTTACACAGATACAGGTGAGTAGAGATTTACAAGGCTGGGTGAAGAAATGTGTACAGTTTATTTAACTATATTTAGTAAATTGACTAATTTCTACTGTCATTAGAGGAAATAGAAAACGCTCTGTGTATATATATATATATATATATATATATATATATATATATATATATATATATATATATATAAAATGCATTTTTGATTGATTGATTGTAAATCTGGAGCTGGAGTCTTTTAGTATTTTGATCTGAAGTATTTCAGAGAGTGTTTGCAGTAAAAAAAAAAAATGCTTTACAGTTTCAACTTTGCTCTCTCTCTCTAGATATGGCTTCCTCCAGCAGTCTCCAGTCTGAAGAGCAGTTCCTGTGCTCTATCTGTCTGGATGTGTTCACTGAGCCAGTCTCCACTTCATGTGGACACAACTTCTGCATGGCCTGTGTCACAAAGTACTGGAATAGCAAGGACCTGTGTCAATGTCCACTGTGTAAGCAGAAATTCTCCAGACAACTTGAGCTTCGTGTCAACACAACCTTCAGAGAGGTTGTAGAGAATTTTAAAAGTATGAGAGACAGAGGTAAAAGATGAGTCGCCTCCCCGGAAAAAAAGCCCTGTGATATCTGCACTGCGATGAACCTCAGTGCCCTGAAGTCCTGCCTGGTGTGTCTGGCCTCTTTCTATGAGACTCACCTGGAGCCTCATCAGATAGGCCCAGCCTTCAAGATACACAAACTGATCGACCCTGTGGAGAACCTGGACGACAGGATCTGTAAGAAGCATGACAGACTCCTGGAGCTGTTCTGTAGGACTGACCAGACATGTGTGCGTCAGTTCTGCACTGAGGCAGACCACAAGACTCATGACACTGTCCTTTCAGAGGAAGAGTGATGCAGAGAGAGAGAGATAGCAGACAGCGTGCAGTTCTTCAGTACTCTGGTGCGCTCCATTGAGAAAAGCCAGGCGGAGCGTGTTGAGGTGTTCGAGGAGAAGCAGAAAGCAGTAGAGAGGCAGGCTGAAGGGCTCTAAAGAGCTGGAGCAGTAAATCACTGAGCTCAGTGTTCTCAGTGATATGTGTGTGGGGACTGCGAGGAGAGCTTTGTCTTAGCTGGACACTGAATAAAGAGATGGAGAAGCTGCCTGAAGCCACACTTAAGTCTCTGGACCCTGATACAACACATCCCAGTCTAATCCTGTCTGAAGATGGGAAACAAGTAAGACTTGGAAAACACACCACAGAATCTTCCTGACAATCCAAAAAGGTTTGATCGTTATGCCATGACCCTGGGAAAGGATGGCTTCTCCTCTGGGAGATTTTACTATGAGGTGACGGTTAAGGGGAAGACTGACTGTGATGTAGGAGTGTCCAGAGAGCCCATTGACAGGAAGGGGAAAATCACACTGAGCCCTGAGAATGGACTCTGGACTGTGTTCCACAGTCATCCTCTCCCTGAGAGAGAAGCCCCAGAAGGTGGGGTTGTTTGTGGACTATGAAGAGGGTCAGCTCTCGTTTTATGACGTGGAGGCCAGGTCTCATATCTACTCTTCCACTGTCTGCACCTTTAAAGAGAAACTCTTTCCATTCTTTGAATCCTATTATAATACTGATGGCAAAAACTCAGCCCCTCTCATCATCTCTCATGTCAATCACACAGACTGGTTAAACAACGAGGGAACTGTTGTTTTGAAACAGACAATTTACAAATCATCAACATTTGTGTATTTAGTCAGATTGACATGCTTAGATGATGATTAGAATGTTCACAGGTTTCCTCAGAAATTTCATCATCAAATGAAAATGGAAACTGTTCTGTACATCTTAATATGGATAATAAATGCTTGTATTTACTAAAAATGAAAACTCAACTTGAATTAACTTAAGTAATAAAAGTTATGCTGCTTTGATTATTCATATCTACATACAGTGCGCTTCAGAAAACATTCATACCCCTTGACTTACTCCACATTTTGTGTTACAGCCTGAATTCAAATGGATTAAATATTTAAATATATTATTTTGTTCACCCATCTACACACAATTCCCCATAATGCAAAGTGAAAACAGGTTTAGATTTTTTTTCCAAATTTGTTCAAAATGAAATACAGGAATATCTCATTTACATATGTATTCACACCCCTTTGCAATGCCACGTCAAATTGAGCTCAGACTCATCCAATTTCCTTTGATCATCCTTGAGATGTCACAACAACTTGATTGGAGTCCACCTAGGCTGTGGCCAATTCAATTGTTTGTACATGATTTAGAAAGAAACACACCTGTCTATATAAAGGTCCCACAGTTGACAGGGCATGTCAGAGCAGAAACTACAGTATACCATGAAGTCTAAGGAACTGTGCGTAGATCTCCCGAGATAGAATTGTGATGAGGCCTATATCTGGGAAGGGTATAAAACAATTTCTAGAGTGTTGAAGGTTTCCAAGAGCACAGTTGTCTCCATCACTGGGAAATAAAAACAACATGGAACTACCCAGACTCTGCCTGGAGCTGGCCGTCCAACCAAACTGAGCAACCGGGCAAGAAGGGAGGGAGGTGACCAAGAATCCAATGAAGAATTCAATGACCACTCTGACAGAACTACAGAGTTCCTTGGCTGAGATGGGAGATCAACAGTCTCTACAGCACTTCACCAATATGGGCTTGATGGGAGAGCGGCCAGACGAAAACCACCCCTGAGGAAAAGGCATAAGATAGCACGCCTGGAGTTTGCAAAAAGGCTAATGAAAGACAGAGCATAAGGCAAAAGATTCTGTGGTCTGATGAGACAAAAATTTAACTTTGGCATGACTGCAAAGCACAATGTCTGGACAACCCATCACCCGTCTAACACCATCCCTACCATGAAGCATGGTGGTGGCGGCGTCATGCTATGGAGATGCTTTTCAGCGGCAGAGACTGGTAAGGACAGAGGGAACAATGAATGGAGCCAAATACAGGCAAATCCTTGATGAGAACCTGCTTCACAGTGCAAAGAACCTTATACTGGGGTGAAGATTTAAGCTCCAACAAGACAATGACCCCAAGCCTACAGCCAAAGCAATGCTGGAATGGATTCAGAACAAGAATGTGAAAGTCCTTAAGTGGCCCAGCCAAAGCTCAGGCTTGAAACACATTGAAAATCTGTGAAAAGACTTGAAGATTGCTGTTCACCACCGCTCCCCAATTAAACTTAACAGAGCTTGAGAAAATCTGCAAGGAAGAATGGGAGAAAATCCCCAAATCCAGATGTGCAAAGCTGATACAGACATATCCAAGACAACACAAAGCTGTAATCACTGCCAAAAGTGTTTCTACAAAGTATTGACTCAGGGGTATGAATACTTACGTAAATTAGATATTTCTGTATTTCAATACATTTAAAAAAAAACATGTTTTCACTTTGTCATTACTGTGTATGTGTGTAGATGGGTGAGAAAAACAATCAATTTAATCAATGTTGAATTCAGCCTGTAACACAGCAACATGTGGAACAAGTCCATGGATATGAATATTTTCTGAAGGCTCTGTATTACCCACAATTATTTTAGTCTCTTATTAGCTCTATAACTTAATATCTTGTTGATACTGTATAAGTGAATACAATAAAAGATGTACTCAGCCCTCCACAGATTTCGATGTAGATGCGGATGAATGATGTGTTCTCTTGTTTTGTACTGTTCTGTAGTTTTGACACAATGGTTCGTCTGACAAACAACAAACTTTGTGTCCTGCAGGCCCAGGCATGGATCAAAGCCTATTTTGTTCCAATATTTCTGTCATTCAGTTATATTTATTCCCATAGTAATTCATTATGGATCCATAACAAAAGAAACATCTGCATTTTTAAATAATATTTTTATCATCATTTTATTAACGAAAGCATAAATATGTTGATAAAAAGCCACATTTGCCTCGGGGTCCATCGCAGTTGGTATTCCGTGGAACCATGCGTTTTTTCGGTGCAGCCTTTTGTCCGGCCCTTTGTCCACTGATCTCCACGGATGTTTTTTATTGTTTTATTTTATTTCACCTTTATTTAACCAGGTGGGCCAGTTGAGAACAAGTTCTCATTTACAACTGCGACCTGACCAAGATAAAGCAAAGCAGTGCAACAAAAACAACAACAGAGTTACACATGGGATAAACAAACGTACAGTCAATAACACAATAGAAGAAAAAAAAACACAATAAAAGTATCTATATGCAGTGTGTGCAAATGTAGTAAGATTAGGGAGGTAAGGCAATAAATAGGCCATAGTGGCGAAATAATTACAATTTAGCATTAACACTGGAGTGATAGATGTGCAGATGATGATGTGCAAGTAGAGATACTGGGGTGCAAAAATAAATAACAATTTGGGGAATGAGGTAGTTGGGTGTGCTATTTACAGATGGGCTGTGTACAGGTGCAGTGATCGGTAAGCTGCTCTGACAGCTGATGCTTAAAGTTAGAGAGGGAGATAGAAGTCTCCAGCTTCAGTGATTTTTGTAATTCGTTCCAGTCATTGGCAGCAAAGAACTGGAAGGATAGGCGGGCCAAAGGAGGAGTTGGCTTTGGGGATGACCAGTGAAATATACCTGCTGGAGCATGTGCTACGGTGGGTGTTGCTATGGTGACCAGTGAGCTGAGATAAGGCGGGGCTTTACCTAGCAAAGACTTATAGATGACCTGGAGCCAGTGGGTTTGGCGACGAATATGAAGCGAGGGCCAGCCAACGAGAGCATACAGGTCGCAGTGGTGAGTAGTATATGGGGCTTTGGTGACAAAAAGGATGGCACTGTGATAGACTACATCTAGTTTGCTGAGTAGAGTGTTTTTGGATATTTTGTAAATGACATCGCCGAAGTCAAGGATCGGTAGGATAGTCAGTTTTATGTGGGTATGTTTAGCAGCATGAGTGAAGAAGGCTTTGTTGCGAAATAGGAAGCCGATTCTTGATTTAATTTTGGATTGGAGATGCTTCATGTGAGTCTGGAAAGAGAGTTTACAGTCTAACCAGACACCTAGGTATTTGTAGTTGTCCACATATTCTAAGTCAGAACCGTCCAGAGTAGTGATGCTAGTCGGACGGCGGGTGCGGGCAGCGATCGGTTGAACAGCATGCATTTAGTTTTACTAGCATTTAAGAGCAGTTGGAGGCCACAGAAGGAGAGTTGTACGGCATTGAAGCTCGTCTGGAGGTTTGTTAACACAGCGTCCAAAGAAGGGCCAGAAGTATACAGAATGGTGTCGTCTGCGTAGAGGTGGATCAGAGAATCACCAGCAGCAAGAGCGACATCATTGATGTATACAGAGAAAAGAGTCTTGAACCCTGTGGCACACCCATAGAGACTTCCAGAGGTCCGGAAAACAGGCCCTCCGATTTGACACACTCTATCTGAGAAGTAGTTAGTGAACCAGGAGAGGTAGTAATTTGAGGTTGTCGGCATGGTTGTATGCTCTGCAAAAACACATTAATGTTTTTAGTACACAATTATCCATTTTATTACACAGTATGTCTACACATTGATAGGCTATACATATATATATATATTTTTTTAAATGCACTGAAACCAAAATACCTTTAGTTTTGGTGATCCTCTCAGCACCGGCTCATTTTCAAGTCCTCTGGTGGATACAGTCCTAACCCTGGAACGGGTAGCACCATAGAAAGAAGCTGGCTTGATGAAAACTGTTTGTACGCTGGAAAAGGGTCTGCTCGGACCAAAACACACTGCCACCCGGGTTGGCATTGCAAATGAGGGCAAAAACTGGGTCAAGACGCCAGCAGAGTAAAAATACCTTTATGTAGTCAAATAAAGGTTAAATAAAATACCTACAACACCTATGGTAGGCCTACAGTACATCTAAAAATATTTTTTTCATCTCTACATGTAGGTCTCCTGATTTAAACCCGATCTAACTTGTTTGGCATCAACTAAAACGTTCATCCGTAACTCTGCAAAGCCTACAGTACAAGCAAAGATGAACTGGTGGAGACCATCAAGACTGTTTTGGCTTGAGAAATTGTCGATACAATTCTCCCCCTACCCTCCTCCTTGGCAAGAGTCTATTGTCCTGGTAATAGCCCATAATGGGTGGACGGATGGCTTCTTTTGTATTCCAATGTATCGAATGAATGTATTAATTACAGTAATTTACCATTCTCATTCTCGTACTGGAAACATTGTTTGCAGAGTTCATAATCTAATTTTCAAGTCCTTGTTTAAAAAAATAACTATATTTTGGAGATGATTTCGTTTTGAAATAACCGAAAGTGGAGTGGTTGTAAACTCAATAAAAGGCCATTCGTGAACACGGGGTGAGACAATAGGTCCTTTTAATTTTGTCTGGCTTGCCATTCCAAATAAAATAAAATCTTTTTTTGCTCATATAATTTAAACAGGTTGCTGTTTTCTAAAAGGATGCATTATGAAAGGGAAATGACATGTGCAAGAGACCGTGGTAATATTTTTCCTTTTAGAGACTATAATGCATGGCATCCAGGTCAGTTTAACCAATAATATACACGAAGCACTAACCCGGACTCTCGTTTTTTAAGTGTTCATAGGTATAGGTCTATATCTTTTTTTTTACAAAATTGCTTCTTTTAGTTAAAAGCTCTTCACAGACTGTGCTTATTTGAGACCAAAACTAGCGATCAGTTGTAGAGTCGTGACTTTTTATAATCACTTCTATGTTCTATTTTTCACTTCTAGACTATCAGAAAGAATGTTGGTACTTATTTATTTTGATCCAAAGCAATGAATGAGTGAGTCACTCAGATTTATGTAGGTGCCCGAGGCTATATGACTGCGCCATCAACTTGATTATTTAGCAAACATCACTTGCTTATATTCAGCCAACACATATATCTTAAGAATATCATGGAATATAATTGCATTTTTTTTACATCTTCCAAAAGCATAATCAGTGCTCTAACTCCCCCTTGTGGTGGTCTGGAGCAATGAAGCAGTGACGCAGGGTAACGTACTAAACCACAAATTACCTCTAAATCCTGCTGCATTATCTCAAAACTTTTAATTGAGGAACCACTGTATATTTATATTTAGATAAGTGTTCAACCACCTGAGTCAATATGTGTTAGAATCATCTTCGGCAGCGATTACAGCTGTTAGTCTTTATGGGTAAGTCCCTAAGAGTTTTGAAAACCTGGATTGTACAATATTTGCCATTATTCTTGAAAATAATCTTCAAGCTCTTTCAAGTTAGTTGTTGATCATTGCTAGACAGCCATTTTCAAGTCTTGCTATAGATTTTCAAGCCAATTTAAGTCCAAACTGTAACTAGGCCACTTAGTAATACTCTGTTGTGTTGGATTTGCCGCAAACATAATGCTTTGTATTCAGGACAAAAAGTTAAATTACTTTAGTATCTTATTACAAACAATATTAGTATTGCGTACAGGCTTCCTTCTTTTCCTCTGTCATTTAGGTTAGTATTGTGGAGTAACTACAATGTTGTTGATCCATCCTCAGTTGTTTTCTCCTATCACAGCCATTGGTAAAATCCCTGAGTGGTTTCTTTCCTCTCTATCAACTTTATAGTGACTTGGTGTATTTATACACCATCCACAGTGTAATTAATAACTTCACCATGCTCAAAGGGATATTCAATGTCTGCTTTGGGTGCCCTTTGTGAGGCATTGGAAAACCTCCGTACATGTAGTCTTTGTTTTTGAATCTGTGCTTGAAATTCACTGCTCGACTGAGGGACCTTACAAATAATTGTATGTGTGGGGTACAGACATGGGCTAGTCATTAAAAAATCATGTTTAACACCATTTTGCCATGGGGTGTAGAGAAAATGTTGCTGTTTTTAAAGCAAGTTTGCTGCAATTATACACATTTTGCCATGGGGTGGAGAGAAGATTTAGCAATTTTATAACTAATTACATGCAATTCAACACAATTTGCCATGAGGCAGAGAGGAAAATGTGCAGTTTTACAGCTAATTTCCTGCAATTTTACACATTTTGCCATAGGGTGCAGAGAAATGTTTGCAGTTTTTAATATGATATCTGAGTGAGACTAACAAAATCAGAAATGGGGGCCCCCCATCTGGTAATTCGACCATGATAACAATTTTAGATAGCTAGCTGCTAAACTAACTTAGCAATCAAAATGTTAGCTGACATGGGCTGATTAAAGTGGAACTGACAGCGTTTTAACTACTTTGCATATATGAAACAAACAGACAATAAGAGGTTTTAAAAATAGATTCTATTAGACTCCAAATTCTATGACGCAGAATAAGGTATTGTTGGAAAAATAGATGGATGCAGTTCAATGCATGATTAATATAATTCACCAATACATTTATTGATAGTAAAAAATTGTTTTATATCAGGTTGTAAATCACAGCTGCCCTGGTTGATGGCTTGCTGCCTCCACCCATTCGGGATGCACTGTTTCAGTTTCAATGACTCAATATTTTGGACAAAAACTGACAAAACTAAGGCAGGGAATGTCAATACAATCAAACTGGCAAGGGCGATGATCACAAGTCAGTCATAACGTGCCTAATAGGCTAGCGTATCTATTTACTTAGCAAGCTAAAGACAAGGAGCCTAACATTAGCTAGCTAGCTAGCTGCTGGGAGGATGTCATGTCATTGCACGAGTGGGTGAGTGGCTGCCTTTTCCCCGTCATATTGTTTTTTGATGGCTACAGCTAGAGATGCAGGTGTCACTTTGCTAGCTAGCTTCGCTGAACTTGAACAACTTATCCACAGTTAGCATGCATATCTCTTAGTTGTCAATTAAATGTATTTGGCATCAATCAAATGGCCGGGCAGGCAGTTCCCATTGAGTTATCAAAATGTGGGTTGGGACAATCATGCAAGCTGCAGAATGCCGAGCAGGCTACTATTCCCCATCGTTTATCAATGCAATTTTGATGGCCAACTACAAGCTGAGAAAGTTTGATAGGGTTTATCTACTCTTGCTTTGTTAGATTTTAGTTCATCTTGCTCTGGCTAACATTAGGTGTTGATTTCAGGGAGGGAGAGATCGCCTACCTGTTCATGGTTGTTTGATCAATAGGACTGTACATTTTCCAAATGTAAGCAATAGTGTGCAATTGCAGATTGCAATTCTGAACATTCCTGCATGTTAACATTCCTACATCTGCAGGAAAGCCCCACCCTCCCCTAGAGCACCCCATTGGTTCCTGCATGAACACCCCCCCTAGAGCACCCCATTGGTTCCTGCATGAACACCCCCCCTAGAGCACCCCATTGGTTCCTGCATGAACACCCCTAGAGCATCCCATTGGTTCCTGCATGAACACCCCTAGAGCATCCCATTGGTTCCTGCATGAACACCCCCAGAGCATCCCATTGGTTCCTGCATGAACACCCCCTAGAGCGTCCCATTGGTTCCTGCATGAACACCCCCCCTAGAGCATCCCATTGGTTCCTGCATGAACACCCCCCCTAGAGCATCCCATTGGTTCCTGCATGAATGCCCTCCCTCGAGCACAACACCTTCATGCTTGTGTGACACTTTTGAATGTGGGTCAAAAGGAAAATAAAAAGTAATATGAGTTGTTTCGCCCCCGCCTGCTGTGTACCGGAGTCGGTAGACAGTGTCCTTCGCTCCCACCTGCTAAACACATGCCCTCAACATCGTTAACAGAACTGCGCGAAAACAGTGCCCAAGGACACGGTCTACCGGTCGCCACTGCTAGCACAGCAGGCGGGAGGCTGGGGCGACACTGTGTGCTAGCTTACTACTATAGTTAGCTAGCTAGCACACGGTGACGCCCCCGCCTGCTGTGTACCAGAGCCTGCCGAACACCTGCCCTCGCTGTCGTTTACAGAACTGCGGGAAAACAGTACCCGGCGGGTGAGGGACACTACCGGTGTGTATTAGCTATAGCTAACTACCTTTACCGGGGTGTGGACTAGCTATAGCTAACTACTGTTGTCACCCCCTGCCTGTTCTTCTTCTGTGGTGTTTATCGGCGGTTGGCATCCAACGTTATGGTGCATTACCACCAGTTACTCTACTGGAGAGCCCCTGCCTCCCGCCTATGTACTGGAGTCCTAGCTTAAAAATGGACCAACAGAAGTATAAAGAGGTGTTCCTGCAGATGTAGTGACGCCCACATGCAGGAACACCCCGAATTGCAGGCTGCAGGTGCACCCTTCTCAATGTAAGAGGACTCCTGTATATACATATTTGCAGAAAGCCATTAAAATGTATTTTTGTGGCTTTTGGCGAATGCTTTCTAATGTCGTGCTGTTGTTACTTACTACTTGTAAACACACAGTTCAGTTCAAATGGAATGATGGCAGGCCCAGGCAAATAGTGTATTTCCATATAGGCCTACTGTAGCTCTGATTGGCTATGGTGCATTGGTCTGTGTAGAGTCCGGTCCTGAACAAGATTGACACGTTTTTATTAGGTTTTATGCAGTGTCTATTAAATTGTCCAAATGCACGGTCGCTTTACCACAATAGAATTTTCACAAATACCTTACTCTACGTCCCTCCCAAACATTCTGTGAAAGTAGTTTTTTGCGCCCTTTATGTGGAACAACTTACAGAGCTTTCTGAAATGTGATGTTCCCCTTGGCCATTTCAGAGTAACGATCCGAGACCTGTACGTTGATAAATGTGTCTGTTTTTTCTTCATATGTTTTGTAATTTTGTATATTGTATGTGTTTGATGTATTTATGCAGGACTCGTCTGTAAAAAGAGATCCTAGTCTCAGTGTGACTTCCTTGTCAATATAAAGGTTAAATAAAATTAAAAAGCACAAGTATATTAAGGTTATAATGTTGTATAGAACAATTTAATTATTAATAATATGAGATTTATAATGACATAGGGCAAAGAAAACTACGTTTTGACATTAATTTCGTAGAACTCTCTTGAATTGACCCGTTGTTCTCAACATTCTAGAGCAGTGCGTGAACACCCTGCATGTTCTGCCTTTAGAACTCTCTTGAATTGACCCGTTGTTCTCAACATTCTAGAGCAGTGCGTGAACACCCTGCATGTTCTGCCTTTAGAACTCTCTTGAATTGACCCGTTGTTCTCAACATTCTAGAGCAGTGCGTGAACACCCTGCATGTTCTGCCTTTGAACTGACAGTGGATGTAAGTGATATACACCTGTTGCATCCGGCGCATCCAGCTGAATGAGATAAGGCACGTACTTTTCCTTTCAGCTGGTTGTGGATGTAGGTGAGGATGAGGCGAGGGATCTCCACCAAGGTGATGATGAAGGAGCCTTTGGCCACGGTGCCCAGATGGTAGCGGGCCAGACGCAGCATAGACGACACGATGGGGGTCATGGGCAATTGAGATTTATTCCTGATGTCCACCACAGGATAGAGGAAAAGAAAAAGAGTTGGAAATAGTCAAATTAACTGATACAGGACAGACTTGGGTTTAAATAGTATTATCCGTGTTAATGGACCAATAAAGCAGGCATTGTACTGTAGCTAAGATGGGTGTACTTTGCACTTTTGGGACAATTCCATTGGTTCAAATGCACCAGACAAGCTCAATCAAGTGCAGCTAACGTATTTGACAGAAACAAAAAAACTATATTTTTTTACCCAGGTCTGATACGGGATATTTCCAAGTGAACACATCACAAGCATGCCATTACTTTTATTACATTTCATCACATAGCATTTCATCACAACACTCTCTCCTGACCTGGTGAAGTAGTAGGTGACCACAGCTCCGGCCACGGTCATCTGCTGGCAGGCCAGTATGAACTGACTGATCCAGATGAGGCCCACAGCGTGGTACCACACCATGTACTGGAGTGGGCCTGACATACGATACTCCACCAGCCCTGTCTCCTCACTCTGCACTGGGCTACCTGTAGGGGTTACACACAGACAGGGTTAGAGGTCACTCTGCACTGGGCTACCTGTAGGGGTTACACACAGACAGGGTTCGAGGTCACTCTGCACTGGGCTACCTGTAGGGGTTACACACAGACAGGGTTCGAGGTCGCTCTGCACAGGGGTGCCTGTAGGGGCACACAGCTAAGGTTAGGGATCAATCTTCTCATTCTTTACAGGGTTCCCTACAGCCAGGTTTAGGGCTGATCTCCTCTGATCTGCAAGGTATTCAAGGATCATGATTTTGTGCCTGGAAAGCTCCTGGTAGATTTTTTGGGGGAAAATATTTTAATTCAAATTAATACAGCAAGATGGCATCATTTTGCAACAACAAACACTGCAGCTCAGGTGAGTTTGATGGACTCTCTTTTTTAATGTTATCTAGTTTATCGAACTCTAATCTGAATAACATCCAGAAACAGCTAAAAGGCAGACAAATTCTACAAAAACATTACGCTTTGTTGTATTGGAGGTTGCTCTGGTGTTGTTGTTGATGAGGGAGAACATGATGTAGTGTGTAGATTTCAAAGACCTTTGTCTTTGACTGTGTGCCCGAGCTGCCACCCACAGCACCACACTGACCCAAGAATCTAAATTAGAGTGGGCGTCGAGTCATGCCATTCTAGCCATGCGCTTTCAGTTCCAAAATGTCACATGAGTGTGTTAATCACATAGAATTAGGAATTAGAATACTAGAATGGACATGAACCTTCTTATGATGGTTCCATGGTCACCCATGTAGGTCAACCATGGTTTGCCAGTGCTGTAACAAGATAGTGTGTAAAATAATGAATGTGAAGAATTTATCTGCACCGTATGTGTGTTAGCTAGTTAGCTAGCCAGACAGTAGGCAGAGGAATGTTTCCATAAATGTTTCTAATTAACTGACAACATGCCAACATTCCATTCAAACAATGCAGTCAATCCACAGTCCTACACTGGCTCAAATCAGTTGATGACGGGCCTTAGACAAGTTTTAAATGCAACAACTACTGGTTACATGCACACAATAGGCAATTATTTTGGATAGTCAGATTAATACACTGGAAAGAAATATAAAACGCAACAATTTCAATGATTTTACTGAGTTACAGTTATGTAAGGAAATTTGTCAATTTAAATAAATTCATTAGGCCCTAATCTGTGGATTTCACATGACTGGGCAGGGAAGCAGCCACGGGTTGGCCTAATAGGACATAGGCCCACCCACTGGGGAGCCAGGCCCAGCCAAACAGAATACGTTTTTCCCCACAAAAGGGCTTTATTACAGACAGAAATACTCCTCAGTTTCATCAGCTGTCCGGGTGGCTGATCTCAGACGATCCCGCAGGTGAAGAAGCCGGATGTGGAGGTCCTGGGCTGGGGTGGTTACACGTGGTCTGCGGTTGTGAAGCCGGTCGGACGTACTGCCAAATTCTCTAAAACGACGTTGGAGGGTTATGGTAGAGAAATGAACATTCAATTCTCTGGCAACAGCTCTGGTGGACATTCCTGCAGTCAGCATATCAATTGCATGCTCCATCAAAACTTGAGACATCTGTGGCATCGTGTTGTGTGACAAAACTGCACATGGCCTTTTATTGTCCCCAGTACAAGGTGTATCTGTGTAATGATCATGGCACAACTGTCAGGTGGATAGATTATCTTGGCAAAGGAGAAATGCTCACTAACATGGATGTAAACAAATTTGTGCACAAAATTTGAGAGAAATAAGCTTTTTTTTGCATATGGAACATTTCTGGGCTCTTTTATTTCAGCTCATGAAACATGGGACCAACAATTTACATGTTGCGTTTATATTTTTGTTCAGTATATAATAGTTTGTTTAAAACGATTACATGCTTTGCAAAAATAATGATTTCCCTAATAATCATGTTTACATGGACACATCTGAAATCAGGCTACCTGACGGGACTTAAATAAATGCCGTAAATCGCCAATGAAAATAAGCCTATTTGATTCTGAGTTCGGACATACAGTTGAAGTCCGAAGTTTACATACACCTTAGCCAAATACATTTAACCTCAGTTTTTCACAATTCCTCACATTTAATCCTAGTAAAAATCCCCTGTCTTAGGTCAGTTAGGATCACCACTTTATTTTAAGAATGTGAAATGTCAGAATAATAGTGTAGAGAGTGATATATTTAAGCTTTTATTTCTTTCTTTCATCACATCAGAAGTTTACATACACTCAATTAGTATTTGGTAGCATTGTCTTTAAATTGTTTAAAACTTGGGTCAAATGTTTCGGGTAGCCTTCCACAAGCTTCCCACAATAAGATGGGTGAATTTTGGCTCATTCCTCCTGACAGAGCTGGTGTAACCTAGTCAGGTTTGTAGCCCTCCTTGCTCACACACACTTTTTCAGTTCTGCCCACAAATTTTCTATAGGATTGAGGTCAGGGCTTTGTGATGGCCACTCCAATACCTTGACTTTGTTGTCCTTAAGCCATTTTGCCACAACTTTGGAAGTATGCTTGGGGTCATTGTCCATTTGGAAGACCCATTTGCAACCAAGCTTCAACTTCCTGAATGACGTCTTGAGATGTTGCTTCAATATATCCACATAATTTTCCTTCCTCATGATGCGATCTATTTTGTGAAGTGCACCAGTCCCTCCAGCAGCAAAGCACCCCCACAACATGATGCTGCCACCCCCGTGCTTCACGGCACCCTTTTTCCTCCAAACATAACAATGGTCATTATGGCCAAACAGTTCTATTTTTGTATCATCAGACCAGAGGACATTTCTCCAAAAAGTACGATTTTTCTCCCCATGTGCAGTTGCTAACCGTTGTCTGGCTTTTTTATGGCGGTTTTGGAGCAGTGGCTTCTTCCTTGCTGAGCGGCCTTTCAGGTTATGTCGATATAGGACTCGTTTTACTGTGGATAGATACTTTTGTACCTGTTTCCTCCAGCATCTTCACAAGGTCCTTTGCTGTTGTTCTGAGATTGATTTGCACTTTTCATCTCTAGAAGACAGAACGTGTCTCCTTCCTGAGCGGTATGACAGCTGCGTGGTCCCATGGTGTTTATACCTGCGTACTATTGTCTGTACAGATGGTACCTTCAGGCATTTGGAAATTGCTCCCAAGGATGAACCAGACCTGTGGAGGTCTACAATTTTTTTTCTGAGGTCTTGGCTGATTTCTTTTGATTTTCCCATGATGTCAAGCAAAGAGGCACTGTGTTTGAAGGTAGGCCTTGAAATACATCCACAGGTACACCTCCAATTGACTCAAAGTATGTCAATTAGCCTATCAGAAGCTTCTAAAGCCATGACATCATTTTCTGGAATTTTCCAAGCTGTTTAAAGGCACAGTCAACTTAGTGTATGTAAACTTCTGACCCACTGGAATTGTGATACAGTGAATTATAAGTGAAATAATCTGTCTGCAAACAATTGTTGGAAAAATTACTTGTGTCATGCTCAAAGTAGATGTCCTAACCGACTTGCCAAAACTATAGTTTGTTAACAAGAAATGTGTGGAGTGTTTGAAAAACGAGTTTTAATGACTCCAACCTAAGTGTATGTAAACTTCCGACTTCAACTGTATAACATTTGAATGTGAAAACTATTTATAAAATGCATACATTCAGTTTTTCCTAACTCACCTCACTGGCGCATAAGAGGGAGGCTGGCGCTACAGGTTCTGGCACATGTCCAACATGGGTGACCTGGCACTGTTAACATGTCCTAATAATTCGAAAGATGGCTCAGAAAACCAGGTGTTTTAATCGGCGTATAATTATTTCGATTTGGACCTTACGCCAATTAAGATAAGCGGAGTAAGGTGTTTACATGGCTATTTCCATACTCTGCCATAATCAGTTTAATATCGAATTATTAGTGTGCATGTAAATGTACTCATATAGTAGCACTCACAGCTTTCTAAGAAAACAAAATCGGAGATATTTATGTTCCGTTTTACATATATTTGAGAGGCTGTTTATATAGACAATGTGTATAAAACACATATAAACTGTAGTTCTATGACAATATTTAATGTTGACTATAATTCCATTACAAAATTTCCTGCATAAGTAAAGGCAGGAAATGCATCACGTGCCTCTACTGCCATTTCTCCCTGACCAAGATGGCTGCCAGGTGACATAGCCCCTTTAATCATTTAACAGGATCTCTATGGTTAATCATCACATCACTAGCAGAATGAAATGAGCCAAACAGTCCATACGTACAGTATCCAAACTTTCCATTGTGACGCAAGTCCACTACCTTATTATTTTTCGGGGCATAAAATTATTTAACAAATAATGTAAAAAAAAAAATGTATCCTCGCCAAAATGGTCTATTTATACGTAAATATCTTGTTGAAAAGGGGGAAAATAAATACATTAACAAAAATGTCTGTTTCACAATGTTACAAAGAATTCTATTCTGACCTGTGGTTCCGAGGAAGAGGAACACACCGAGCCAGGTCACCCAGAAGAGCATGAGGCTGAGGAAGGTCCAGAAGGGCTGTAGAGCCAGCAGGGGCAGGTGAGTGAACACCTTGCCCGCCACGTGGAACAGGGTGATGGTCAGTGCCACACGCTTCCTCATGAAGAACAGCAGTAGCAGCAGGATCACCTGAAAATGGGATATAGGATATGATGTATCGGAAAGTTTTCAGACCCATTCACTTTTTCCACATATTTTTAGCCCTTTTTTAAAATGTATTAAATAAAAAATCCTTATCAATCTACACACAATACCCCATGGTGACAAAGCGAAAAAAAAGCGTTTTTAGAAATGTTTGCAAATATATATTTAAAAAATGTCTGGAGGAAACCTGGCACCATCCCTATGGTGAAGCACGGTGGTGGCAGCATCATGCTGTGGATAGGTTTTTCAGCGGCAGGGACTGGGAGACTAGTCAGGATCGA
Organism: Brachymystax lenok tsinlingensis; assembly: GCA_030435695.1. Classification (NCBI taxonomy): domain Eukaryota; kingdom Metazoa; phylum Chordata; class Actinopteri; order Salmoniformes; family Salmonidae; genus Brachymystax; species Brachymystax lenok. The sequence continues at coordinate 47,246,280 of CM059810.1, forward strand.
GGGAAAGATGAAGGGAGCAAAGTACAGAGAGATCCTTGTTGAAAACCTGCTCCAGAGTGCTCAGGACCTTAGACAACGACCCTAAGGACACCATGACGAAAACCCAGGAGTTGCTTCAGGACAAATCTCTGAATGTCCTTGAGTGGCCCAGCCATACTTATTTTCCACCATAATTTGCAAATAAATAAATTAAAAATCCTACAATGTGATTTTCTGGATTTCTTTTTCTCATTTCGTCTGTCATAGTTGAAGAGTACCTATGATGAAAATTACAGGCCTCTCTCATCTTTTTAAGTTGGAGAACTTGCACAATTGGTGGCTGACTAAATACTTTTTTGCCCCACTGTAGATACTTATGTACCTGTTTCCTCCAGCATCTTCACAAGGTCCTTTGCTGTTGTTTGGGGATTGATTTGCACTTTTCGCACCAAAGTACGGTCATCTCTAGGAGACAGAACGCGTCTCCTTCCTGAGCGGTATGACGGCTGCGTGGTCCCATGGTGTTTATACTTGCGTACTATTGTTTGTACAGATGAATGTGGTACCTTCAGGCATTTGGAAATTGCTCCCAAGGATGAACCAGACTTGTGGAGGTCTACAATTTTTATTTTTATTTTCCCATGATGTCAAGCAAAGAGGCACTAAATTTGAAGGTAGGCCTTGAAATACATCCACAGGTGCACCTCCAATTGACTCAAACGATGTCAATTAGCCTATCAGAAGCTTCTAAAGCCATGACATAATTTTCTGGAATTTTCCAAGCTGTTTAAAAGGCACGGTGTTTTTAAACTTCTGACCCACTGGAATTGTGATACAGTGAATTCTAAGTGATAATCTGTCTGTAAACAATTGTTGGAAAAATGACTTGTGTCATGCACAAAGTTGATGTCCTAACCGACTTGCCAAAACTATAGTTTGTTAACAAGAAATGTGTGGAGTGTTTGAAAAATGAGTTTTAATGACTCCAACTTAAGTGTATGTAAACTTCCGACTTCAACTGTATGTCATATATAATATATTCACCCCACCCAGCATTGTAATCAAAACTTACCAGAAAGCATGTAGTCCTTGGCTCAGACAGTGTAGTAGTGTGGGCTCAATAGCATCTCATTAGTGAGCAAGAGCTTGAGAATCAGCTGTACATGTGATGGAAGAATGCACTGTGCATGCAGAGGGTTGCAATTCTATTGAACTGGGGATAGTTTAACCAAAATATGCCAGAAGACCTAGAATTGCCTTATGTGTATCCCACAAAAAAGGTTCACTGTTATAAGGCAACTTTTTTTGAGGAATTTAAGCAAAATTCCCCAAATTCCAGGGCTTAACTTCCCACCTGAGATTTTCCGACCCTTTGCAACCATACTCGTGGTTAAGAGCGTTGGGCCAGTAACCGAAAGGTCGCTGGTTCAATATCACTGAGTCGACTAGGTGAACAATCTGAGTGTCTGCTAAAAGTCTCAAATGTAAATGTGGGTCAGGCCATTTCTGTCTTTTTCTTGTTGCTTAAACAAATCTGATCTTGAAGAGCAAATACTTGAACACACAGTACAGTATAAACACACCGTATAAAACAGAGAAATCACAACACAAGCACGCATGCACACACACGTACCGTGAAGACAGTGGCAATGACAGCGTAGACCAGCAGAGCCTGGACGTTGTCTGTGGCCACCTGCTGTTGGGGTGTTGGGGTGGTACCAGTCTGGTCGGTCAGATTCGTCCTGTGGTCCACATAGAGCCACCACAGAACCCCGGTCCCACCTGAAAAGCACAAGGACGAAGCCATTACGCTACCACTGGGTTCAGGATAATACTGAGTAAAATGTCATTTTCTGATTGTTCACTGGTTTCTGGATGGATATCAGAGAAGAACCAGGTAAAGACTAGCGATGGGTTGTTCGAGAATGAACGGCTCTTTTCGAACAGCGGAAATTGAATTGCATCTGTGAAAGAGCCGTTCATTTGGCTCCCTGATTTTCTCAATGCTACTACTACTGCTTTTTGAGCTCCCGACAACAATTATCTGGAGATCAGATATAAAAACATTATCCGGAGATCAGATATAAAAACATTAACAGGAGATCAGATATAAAAACATTATCCGGAGATCAGATATTAAAACATTATCTGGAGATCAGATATAAAAACATTATCCGGAGATCGGTTATAAAAACATTATCCGGAGATCAGATATTAAAACATTATCTGGAGATCAGATATAAAAACATTATCCGGAGATCGGTTATAAAAACATTATCCGGAGATCTGATATTAAAACATTATCTGGAGATCAGATATAAAAACATTATCCGGAGATCGGTTATAAAAACATTATCCGGAGATCAGTTATAAAGACATTGCCCATCACTAGTAAAGACGTCTCTTTCATGACATTACTGAGACGTCGGTAAGAGGGAAGCTTACCTAAAGAGCCAAGAACCACGAGGGCTGTGAGCATCCAGACCAGCACAACAGAGATGTAGCGAATCACCACCATCAGGATTATGGAGAGGACTACAGACAAAGGAGGATAGAAATAAAAGAGATGAAACGATGCTATTGTCATGACAAAAAATGCCTTATTAATGTATAACGCTATGATTCTTGCTGCTATATTTATTGAAACACAAGGCATAATTGTGTGATGTTTCATGTAAATTTAAGGGGGACTACTTATTTTGGATGCCAGCCTTTTTACTCGCATATGCGCTTAAATATTTATTTATTTATTTAGGAGCACTAGTGCGCCTAGAATGAAAATCACCCAGATAATAATTGTTGCAATAACTAGGCTACTTCACTGTACTGCAGCCCGACTGCCATGGGGAATACACTGACCAGGCTACTTCACTGTACTGCAGCCCGACTGCCATGGGGAATACACTGACTAGGCTACTTCACTGTACTGCAGCCCGACTGCCATGGGGAATACACTGACTAGGCTACTTCACTGTACTGCAGCCCGACTGCCATGGGGAATACACTGACTAGGCTACTTCACTGTACTGCAGCCAGACTGCCATGGGGAATACACTGACTAGGCTACTTCACTGTACTGCAGCCCGACTGCCATGGGGAATACACTGACTAGGCTACTTCACTGTACTGCAGCCAGACTGCCATGGGGAATACACTGACTAGGCTACTTCACTGTACTGCAGCCAGACTGCCATGGGGAATACACTGACTAGGCTACTTCACTGTACTGCAGCCCGACTGCCATGGGGAATACACTGACTAGGCTACTTCACTGTACTGCAGCCCGACTGCCATGGGGAATACACTGACTAGGCTACTTCACTGTACTGCAGCCCGACTGCCATGGGGAATACACTGACTAGGCTACTTCACTGTACTGCAGCCCGACTGCCATGGGGAATACACTGACTAGGCTACTTCACTGTACTGCAGCCCGACTGCCATGGGGAATACACTGACTAGGCTACTTCACTGTACTGCAGCCAGACTGCCATGGGGAATACACTGACTAGGCTACTTCACTGTACTGCAGCCAGACTGCCATGGGGAATACACTGACTAGGCTACTTCACTGTACTGCAGCCCGACTGCCATGGGGAATACACTGACTAGGCTACTTCACTGTACTGCAGCCAGACTGCCATGGGGAATACACTGACTAGGCTACTTCACTGTACTGCAGCCAGACTGCCATGGGGAATACACTGACCAGGCTACTTCACTGTACTGCAGCCCGACTGCCATGGGGAATACACTGACCAGGCTACTTCACTGTACTGCAGCCCGACTGCCATGGGGAATACACTGACCAGGCTACTTCACTGTACTGCAGCCAGACTGCCATGGGGAATACACTGACCAGGCTACTTCACTGTACTGCAGCCCGACTGCCATGGGGAATACACTGACCAGGCTACTTCACTGTACTGCAGCCAGACTGCCATGGGGAATACACTGACCAGGCTACTTCACTGTACTGCAGCCAGACTGCCATGGGGAATACACTGACCAGGCTACTTCACTGTACTGCAGCCAGACTGCCATGGGGAATACACTGACCAGGCTACTTCACTGTACTGCAGCCAGACTGCCATGGGGAATACACTGACTAGGCTACTTCACTGTACTGCAGCCAGACTGCCATGGGGAATACACTGACTAGGCTACTTCACTGTACTGCAGCCAGACTGCCATGGGGAATACACTGACCAGGCTACTTCACTGTACTGCAGCCCGACTGCCATGGGGAATACACTGACCAGGCTACTTCACTGTACTGCAGCCAGACTGCCATGGGGAATACACTGACTAGGCTACTTCACTGTACTGCAGCCCGACTGCCATGGGGAATACACTGACTAGGCTACTTCACTGTACTGCAGCCCGACTGCCATGGGGAATACACTGACTAGGCTACTTCACTGTACTGCAGCCAGACTGCCATGGGGAATACACTGACTAGGCTACTTCACTGTACTGCAGCCAGACTGCCATGGGGAATACACTGACTAGGCTACTTCACTGTACTGCAGCCAGACTGCCATGGGGAATACACTGACTAGGCTACTTCACTGTACTGCAGCCCGACTGCCATGGGGAATACACTGAACGTAGATTCATGACTGTCATGCTTGCACTATTACTACAAAGAAAACGGCTTGATGCCTCAAATATTCTCCACTGTGCTCCGAATTTGTTTGTGTGCTCCTAAATGTTTCTACTTTTAAAAAGTCAGCATGGAGCCCTGGATGCCGTCAGATCTCCAGGAGACATTTCCTGTTATCATTTCCTGACCCTGTCTCAGGAAACGCAACTTTCTAGGTGGAGAGAAGAGGCCTCTGAGGCACAATCAAATCAAGCAGTTATTTAGGATATACACTATTATGCTTTAGGAGGCTATATGGACAGCTTGAACATAAAACACCACTTTAGGATATACAGTACCTAGAGCCAGCACACAGAGGCCCATGATGATCTCCTTGCTGGCCATCACCCCGGCGATGACCCTGTGCAACATGCTGTTGTCACTGACGAAGGTGACGAAGGCCTCAGCGAACTGGGCATAGCAGGAGATGTCCACGGGAGTGCAGCGGTGGAACACCGGGAGAGACTTACTGCACAAGGGGAGAGGATGGGGAAAATGGGTTCGTCAACATAGTCTCGCTAGTGTCATTATATTTACTCGCTTGTCACGTCCAGGCCTGAAAAGACAGGCTGGCGTGTTTTGTTTTGGTTTTGGTGTAGGGTTTTTTATGTTCTAGGTGTTCTATTTCTATGTTGGGGTAATGGTTCCTAATTAGAGGCAGCTGTGTGTCGTTGTCTCTAATTGGGAACCATATATATGTTTGGGGTTTTCAGTTAGGTGTTGTGGGTTATTGTTTGAGCATAGCTTCATTGTGTGTCATGTTATGTGTCAACGGTACGATCTTCGTTTGTTTTTGCCGAGTTACGTAGGTTTCGTTTTCTAAATAAACATGTATACTGGATGCCTCGCTGCGTCTTGGTCTGTCCCGCATGAAGATCGTGACATCGCTGTTGACTGGACACTGGTAAAAGGACTGTACCTTGGTGGCACGGGGAGTTTGGGGCACTTTTTGGATCTCTCTCCGTGACTTGGATACTTGGAGACTGGAATGTCGTACGAGCAGAGCTCCGATCCTATGTAAAAGAGGAGAAATAGGAAATAAACTTTGCGCAATTCATTTCCACCAATTACCAATGAATAAATGCATACAGTACGGATTAGAGCAGGAGGAACTCTCACCGTTTTGCAGTGCAAACTTCTTGAGGTCAGTGTATGTCTTGAGCTCTCTGTCTGGACACCTGGACACACAGAGGGCCATGGACTTGATCTTCCTGTTCAGAATGTCAATGTTGCAGGGGTCCAGGAAGAAGACATACCTGGAAAAGGTAAAAAAAAAACAGGACTTCAATAAGGACGGAGGGAAGTAGAAAAACGTCCTGAAAAGAGTGAGATGGAGTGTATTTGCCAATGGCACATGCTCCTTGAAGGAAGCCAAGGGCCCAAGTCAAGTAAGACAGAACTAAGCATCTGCACATTTGAGTAACATCCTTGAATGTTGCAAAATGTACTGTTCCATCTTGAAATTCAAATAATTGCATATTTTCCTAAGTATATTTTCATAGTAGACTTTTTGACGTAGGTTGTGTAAAATGTGATGTGGGATAGAGCTTAGCAAACAGTCAAATCTCTGTAGCCAAAACACCCCTGCTGCCCCTCAGTCAAAACGTCAATGGGCATCCAGCCCAGCTTAAGAAACAAAGCCCATTGTCTCATTGAAACTGTTCCTAGAGACTGCTAGAATGGAAACTTACTGGACGAGCAGCACAACAAAAAGTTGAATCATGTCTGAATCATTTATTAGAATATCTTCCAAAAAAAGAACATGAACGTGAATTAATGCAAAACATTGTTGTACTCAGGTTGCATGTGAAATGGCACCCTATTCCCTAGTGCACTATTATTGACCCCAGCTCTGGTCAAAAAGAGTGCATTATAGAGAATAGGGTGCCATTTCAGACCCACATCAGTCTTTTCTGACCACAGGTAACAAGTGAGTATAGTAAGATTTAGAGGAAACTGTCTTGCAGTAATGTCCTGTGCTGGCAAGCTAATTAAGCAATAATGCACGGGGTGTGGTATATGGCCAATATACCACGGCTAAGGGCTGTTCTATCGCCAGGCACAACGCGGAGTACCTGGATACAGCCCTTAGCCGTGGTTTACTGGCCATATACCACAAACCCCTGAGGTGCCTTATTGCTATTATAAACTGGTTACCAACGTAATTTGAGCAGTAAAAATAACTGTTTGTCATACCCGTGGTACACGGTCTGATATACCACGGCAATCAGCATTCAGGGCTCGAACCTCCCAGTTTATAATCCTCTGTAACCCAATAATCTCACTGGTTAAGCCATCAACAAAACAAATGAGCATCCAGGCTTTAACAGGCCTTGCATCAGATGAGCAAGAGAGTATAAGTGGCAAACTGGATTACCAAATGATGAAATCCATGTTTGTGCACCGGTAATGTTAAATGGCGCGTGTTAAACTACCACAAACAAAGGCTTGTCGATTGTGGGGAGGAAGGAGAGAGCTAGCCTGGTTAAATCACACTGAATAATGGTGAAGACTGTGTTCTGTCTGGTTTAGCCAGGCTAGGAGAGAGAAGTCAAAACCTGCTGAGCCTACATTGCCATGGGAGTGGACAGCTCAACCAAAACACTGTTATTACTTTGCTATTACATGATAGGCTAATAACTGGTAAGCATCCAGCTCGAGATGTTCCACATTTCCAACGCGACTTACTTGTTGTCGGTCTGATCCCGGCCACTGAGTTCGACCCCCTGGATCTTGCCGTTCTTCCGACCGCAGGTGTTACCGTAGCTGTCGTAGCCAGAGATGAGCCTGGATGCAGCTCCCGTGTAAATGGAGAAACCAGCGATACCGGCCTACAGGGGAAGCAGCTTCCATTACTAACAACATTATCGCCACCACCATGATCATGATGACACAGGGTAGCGCTGAACTATGCTGGTAAATACAAGAATCAGTATAAAACACCATGTACTAAATGACCCATCGAATAACCATCACCAACCATAAACAGTGTAATTTTATTCCATACATGCAATCGAACAGAATAGGCGCCAAACAATGTACCACTCTGCTTCATGTGGTTGCATTGACCAGTGTGCCTCATATTATCATATGTCATTACAGTAAACAGTGCCAGTCCTATATAATGTCCACTTACTGAACAAAAGAGATCAATAGGATCCGCATGCGCTCAATGTAAGTCAGAGTAAAGTGTCGCACACTTAACATGGGGCGCGTTTGAGTGGCAAGGCGAACGTAGCCGTCTGTAGACTGAAGTCGACGAGTAAAGTCTGGGGATGTACATATGCACCGACAGCAGCGTATGGGACATGCTCTGTTGTTTGCTATTACTGCATGCCCTTGTACCTTTCTCATTATTTTCTGTGATTGTGCAACATGGACTTGTAACAGATGTGATTAAACGGAGTCCAAGGTTCTTGCTGTATGGTAATAGATTGCATGTCAGCATCAGTAGAGACTGCAGTGTATTTCTTTCATTCTCAACATTTATGTTGCTTGTCAGTAAGCAGAATTGGATTAAATCACGTGAAGGATGAAACACTCACTGTACAGAAATGTATTAGACTATACATGTACATCCGTTCAAATAAGTTACTCGGGTATACAATATACCTAGCAATATCCCAAGCAGTCATATGCATTTGGTATCGACCCTATGAATGGTGTCTGGGGTACTTGCTTGTTAAGGGACGGTTTCCCGGACACACATTCATTGCCAGTGTAGAAATCTCCTACAATAACCCATGTGTAGCCTACAATACGTATTCAAATGTATTCACACTCGATATATACAACCAACAAATTTGTATTTGTTTGGTGACAACAATATTACAGACAAGACAAATTGTAGGCTATAACATGGGACACAACATTACAGTAATATTTAAATAAATATAATTAGCTATTTTGTCAGCGTGTAGGATATTTAATTTATGTATATTAGAAATGTGGATCACAAGTAGGTCTATGCAATTAGATTGTAAGGATGTAAGGATAAATATCTATTTAAGCTCTAAATAGCCATCCACCCAAAATAGTACAGTCGAGGCCAAAAGTTTTGAGAATGACACAAATATTAATTTTCACAGTCTGCTGCCTCAGTTTGTATGATGGCAATTTGGATATACTCCAGAATGTCATGAAGAGTGATCAGATGAATTGCAATTAATTGCAAAGTCCCTCTTTGCCATGCAAATGAACTGAATCCCCAAAAAACATTTCCACTGTATTTCAGCCCTGCCACAAAAGGACCAGCCGACATCATGTCAGTGATTCTCTCGTTAACACAGGTGTGAGTGTTGACGAGGACAAGGCTGGAGATCACTCTGTCATGCTGATTGAGTTTGAATAACAGCTTCAAAAGGAGGGTGGTGCTTGGAATCATTGTTATTCCTCTGTCAACCGTGGTTACCTGCAAGGAAACACGTGCCGTCATCATTGCTTTGCACAAAAAGGGCTTCACCGGCAAGGATAAGATTGCACCTAAATCAACCATTTATCGGATCATCAAGAACTTCAAGGAGAGCGGTTCAATTGCTCTGAAGAAAACTTCAAGGCGCCCAAGAAAGTCCAGCAAGCGCCAGGACCGTCTCCTAAAGTTGATTCAGCTGCAGGATCGGGGCTCCACCAGTACAGAGCTTGCTCAGGAATGGCAGCAGGCAGGTGTGGGTGCATCTGCACGCACAGTGAGGCAAAGACTTTTGGAGGATGGCCTGGTGTCAAGAAGGGCAGCAAAGAAGCCACTTCTCTCCAGGAAAAACATCAGGGACAGACTGATATTCTGCAAAAGGTACAGGGATTGGACTGCTGAGGACTGGAGTAAAGTCATTTTCTCTGATGAATTCCCTTTTCTGATTGTTTGGGGCATCCAGGAACAGTTTGGTGACGAACAATGCCTTTTCCAGCATGATGGAGCACCTTACCATAAGGCAACAGTTTGGTGACGAACAATGCATTTTCCAGCATGATGGAGCACCTTACCATAAGGCAAAAGTGATAACTAAGTGGCTCGGGGAACAAAACATCGATATTTTGGGTCCATGGCCAGGAAACTCCCCAGACCTTAATCCTATTGAGAACTTGTGGTCAACCCTCAAGAGGCAGGTGGACAAGCATTGATTATGCAAGAATGGGCTACCATCAGTCAGGATGTGGCCCAGAAGTTAATTGACAGCATGCCAGGGCGGATTTGCAGAGGTCTTGAAAAAGAACGGTCAACACTGCAAATATTGACTCTTTGCATCAACTTCATGTAATTATCAATAAAAACCTTTGCCACTTATGAAATACTTGTAATTATACTTCATTATTCCATAGTAACATCTGACAAAAATATCTAAAGACACTGAAGCTGCAAACTTTGTGGATATTAATATTTGTGTCATTCTCAAAACCTTTTGGCCACGACTGTATTGATAATAACCAATGATAAGTGGCAACATCAACAATTTAATAGCATGTAGTGCCTTTTGCTTCCAACAAAACGGAAGGTTGTCTCCCACAATGTTTTGGTTCCGACTTCAAGTTGCAGTTGGTGAGGACAGAGGAATGTGGCGAAGCGAGACGGATAACTGGGCCCAAAGTCTGTCTTCTCCAGCAGGTGGCGTTTTTGTATGGAGGTTAATGAGTGTCAAATTTCATTAACAAAAAACTGTATGGCTTATTTGCTCTAATATAATTTTCATAATGATTAGGTGGTTATTATTATTTTATTTAACTAGGCAAGACAGTTAAGAACAAACTCTTATTTACAATGACGGCCTAGGAACAGTGGGTCTTACCTAGTCAGCTTGGGGATTCGATCTAGCAACCTTTCGGTTACTGGCCCAACGCTAAAACCACTAGGCCACCTGCTGATACTGATATAAACAGAACACGTTTATTCCCAGCAACTTTGAGAAGTCATAAACGCATTTTATTTCTACAATTTATCTTCTTCAAATGTGATTTTAAACCTAACCCTATCCCTAGCCACACTGCTAACATTATTCCTACCCCTAAACCTTAAATTAAGACCAAAATGCAAATGTTGGTTTTCATGAATTTTTACGATACATTTTGTGGCTGTGGTAACTAGTGAAACCCGTTGTGCCCGTTCCCACGCGTATCTGCCCTCTCATTGGCTAGAACGATCCAACCTGATCTTCCCTCCTCCTGATTGCTGTCCAGATTATCTGGTCAATATAACGGATCATCTGTGGTGAGGAGCAACTGCAGTCGAAAGTTCAAGACCTTTGATCACATGGTTGTTGTAAAAGTCATGCAGTCTACATGTCGTCAACAATGTTTATAATAACGCAACACACTTTGAAAACCGAAGATACGTCGACGTCTTGACTAAAGTGGTCAGCTCGAACGCGCCCATGGTCCTGTGCAACGCAACCACAGCAGACTCACCATTCCGACGCAGAACAAGGTGAAGATGATGAGCCATGGAATATCCGTGCAGCTTCGATCCTCCAAGGGTTTCCACTCGCGTTGCTTTTGCTAACAAATAAAAGTTGGAAACAATCACGTGTGAACACCTGGTGCATGCCGCAACACTGGTTTAACCTGGCGTGCTTTCCCCCTCCCCACTCAGTCAGGGCTAACACACAGAGATACTGTATAGTATTTGACTAAATAACTTACTTTCAACTAAATTAACATTAAAGCGTCTTTTTTTGGGGGGGGGGGGAAACAACTATAGCTGACTTCATACAGTGGAGACAACGCCGCGAAAGATCCGCAGACAGTCGCCAACAACTTGTTAGTTTTTGTAGCTAAATTTGGTAAGTTATCCCAAACAGATAATGTTAGCGACTAGTTTGGCAAATCTAAAAATGTCTAGCTAGCCAGCAACAAACGTTTTGTCTTAAATATCCCTAAACCCGATTACCTCTGTACTGCCACAGCATCCCATTGTTGACAGGAGATTCAGGGAGTGACTGGAACTTCCAAAACACAGAAAGTGCCCGGCAAACTTGCTTGCCTGTATTTTACACTGCGCTTGTAAACAGATCAGATGCAGGTCAACAGATTTTACTGCTGGTAAAAAGCAGGACGCGATTAACTTTTTCCTTATGAACGAGGCGGGAGTGTCACTGCAATCATACGGGTTTTTTTCTAATATTATTTTGTGGCACTGGTTCTCTTTCACTGTAGGCTGAACGCTGGATGCAATGGTGCCCCTGCTGAAAACCCATAGACATTAAAACAGTGAAAACCCCCCAAAGAGCTTACTGCAGACATTCAACTATTGTCAGATAAAAGCTTATGGAAATAAATATTTTTCTATTAAAATGCATGTTATTTTGACATGAATGCAAATTGCAGAGTTAGCTAACTGTTTTAAATAAAACATGCTTTGTTTTATTGTATTTTGAAGTGTTGGGGTGTTGGTGGACACAGTAGACTTTTGTTATCCAACCAACAAATGTGCTTTTGTTTGTCTTGGAACATAAAAACCTTCAGCTACTACAGAGGATAAAAAAAGCACCATAAACTTCCACCAGAACCTCAGTGACAATGGCACATTCTCTGACCATCCAGAGCCATTTGTAATGAGCATATCAAAATCAGCTGACAATTCAGTGTGAAATGGAATTCTAATCCTACTGCCCTGAGTGATGCCAGCATCTCATGATTTGATTCTGAAGCATAACACTCTAATCTGTGATGATTCACACACAAACACCGCCCGGTTGCTGTCTTCTGCTATTAGATAGAATGTTCATATTAGAATATTTTTTTTGTCTTGGCAAATGACAGGAGTGTCAAGGAGTGGAATGTTAGCTAAAAAGACTGTCCCCCTTTAAAAAATATATATTTTTAATATATATAATCTTTTCTTTTTTTTAAATTATTATTCATTATACAATATTATCAACAATGTGCATCCCTACATCAAACATGTCTAACAAAACAAGTATAAACAAGAAAATAGTGCAATTGTATTCACTCAGAAAAAAAACTCATTATAATTATTAAGGAAGATGTTATTCTTTTTGTTATTTACTATGGATAATGTCTTAACAAGATTATTCAATTCAATCAATGATATTTGTAATTTTGGTATAGAATTCTGGCATTTTTGTTTGTGTATAAAGTATTTGGCAACAAGAATACAAAAACAAAATCACAATTTAAAATGGTCTTGTTATCATTGCAATAGTAACATACTATATCCTTCATGTCAAAAACATGAGTAGTGTTCAAAAAGGTCATTAAGTATTCTGCAAGGTTTCCTCAAAACTCTATCACAAGTTTACATTCATAGAACAAGTGAGTCACTTTCTTTTTCGCAGAAAAAGCAGATATCATTAATATCAACACATTTGGACAAAATATAATTACGTGGATATATCTTATGTAGAATCTTAAAGTGCACAATTTGTTTGGTATACAATATTCGTAAGGCATCAACCAAGCTTTTTTGCCAGACAATGTCAGGAATAAGCATGTTTCAGAATTTTTTTACTCTAGGAGAAAGTTGGTTCCGTGAATGGAAAATTTGTCTCGTGTATTTGTTACAAAGGTGAGTTTGTTACTTTTTTTTCTCAACGTAATGTTTTATAAAACCCTCAACAATTGTATTAAAAAATACTTATTAGCATTTTATTACTGTTTCAATATTGTAATCACATAGTATGGCTTTCCTTTTGACAGATATGGCGAAATTAGGTGCTGCTGAAAAACGTTAGACTCTACAGACAGTGCAGGGATGCTGAGCCACACCGCAGAGCAGCCGGCCTTAAACAAAAACACCAGACTTACTTAAAGGATTTAGAGAGTCAAAAAAGAGAGTAAAGGATCTCACAGAAAGGGAAAAAAGACAGGAATTAAGGAAATGGTGGGTCAGACAGGCAAAACACAGAGAGATTGAGAGCAGGAACGACAGTGTTGACCCCCACCATCCACTCCAGACAGTGAACCCAGTACTGCAAGGTCAGAATTAAGACAATGTGTCTGCAGGAAGACATATGTACTCTGTATCTACCGAGTTACTTAAAGGGATAGTTCACCCAAATTACAAAAATGACATATTGGTTTCCTTACCATGTATGCAGTCTATGGACAAGGTATGACAGCAAACCATGCTTTTGTTTTTACCTGGCCACTGTTTCAAATGCCATACCCTGGCATTATACTGGAGGTTGAAGAACATATTGTCAAAGTAAAGTTCATGCACAGGAATGGTGTCAACAAGTTCTACTGGCCAAGCCCAAGAGATGATATCAACTGGTATGGGGATGACCAGATTGTTTGTCTGATGCCAGAGCCGCTGCCAGTGAACAAAAGATCAGTTCAAATTTGCCACAGTATCTGGAAGTACTTGGAGGAGCACTTGACAGTGTGAAAGTGGCAGATGTGAACTGGCTACTAGTGAAGAAGCCGTCAGTAGCTAGAAAGCAATGGAGATTGGCTCAAGAGATGATAAGAGATGGACGCGACACAATAGCACGGCAAAGACAAACATATCTGAAGTAAAAGTGAAGAACAATACAGGAAAATTCCATGAACATGTTTTACTGCATACTAAATGTTTGTATCAGTGTGGTTAGAAAAATAGTTTTAGTTTATGTTCAATGTAAGTGTTTCTAATGTTCTAGTGTACATATTTTATATGTTTGTATGACAATGTTGTGATATGAAAGACACATTTCAGTCAATCGGCTTCATCTTTTGGTCTTAATCTTTGACCAATAACCCTCATTTTATTGTTCATATTAAATCAACCCATCTTATGAAATCTGAAATTATTTGTAATTAAAAATATTACTAATAAATTGATCAAATTTGTTTTAAATAATCTTGTGTTTGTCATTGGTTTCACATTGTGGTCACTGGTATTACTGCATGGCATATTGGAGTTGCCCAATTTAATTGAATATGGTCTTTGTATCTACCTAACTGTTGCTACATTCATTAGTAAACCATTTAAGCATATGATCATTCAATTTTGCAGACTCAACCTCAATTACTTTGAATGTTAGAAAAAAAATTAGTATAAATGGAAAAATGTCAGACAATAGAACTTTACACATGCATGTTCAAAGTAAATTATTACTAATCCAAACTATTTCTTAGTATTATCATTAACCTTTTCTGTCTTTGATTATATTTGCAAATTAATGACTGAAATTACATTCTAGAAAGCCTGAATTAAAACATTAAAATATATGTATCACCAGTGACAAACAGGCAGCACAATCATTTTTGTATGCGATGTTGTAAAAATATAAAAATATGTTAAGCTGTCATTTATGTTGCTTTATAATGTTAAGGGGTTAACTATTATCTGACAAAGTTTTGATTAAAAAAAAAAATATACCGTTTGTTAAAGTTGGCTGTTTCATAGAATAACCCAATAACTCCACCTGGTGGTGAATTTGGAGAACACCATGACAGCCGAGAAGAGTCGGCTACAGTAATGAGATTGTGGCTCGGTTTCCCGCTCAATAGTTTGTGTCCAGTAAAACAGCAAGTAAGATTTGTGCTTGATGTGAAGTCGCAGTTTAGCTGACGTTTTAAGTTTTAATGAACATTATTACGCAATTGTCAGCTGAATACTTACAAAAATTGTAAAAAAAAAAAAAAAAAGGTACTTTATATTCTATTGTATGATTGTGTTGTGATTGTATTGTGTAGTTGTTCCTTTCTGTTGTGTAGTTGTTCCTGCTAGGAGAGTTGTTCCTGTTGTATGATTATATACAGTAGTAATGTGTAGCTGTCCCTGTTGTGTGGTTCTATAGCTCTCTCTGTTGTTGTTGTTGTGGCAGCTATTGTTTAGCTCCTGTTATCGTCCCACAGTCAGCGTTGGGCCCTCCCATGACTCCTGGGGGTAGCAACACATGGGGCCAGGCTGCTGCCCCGAGGCTGGGGGGAACTGACCCTCATTGGATACTACACCTACAGAGAGAGAGAGAGAGGTCAGGGTCAGTATAACACACACACACACACACACACAGGTATGCAAGAATACATACACAGTCCTGACCTTCACAAAACCGCACTATTCCAGTCTACAAGGAGCCTGCCCTCCTATAGCTCCACCCACCAGCCTCCTATGACGCACACACGCACATACATACGACTTTAATCAAGACATGATCAATCAAAAATCTAAACATGAAATAATTTAGGATGCTTATTGGTATGTTTATTCTCATAAACTGTGCACTGTAAAGTTATTCTGAGAGAATAATTGACAGGTTGTATAGCAAAGTAAAGCGCTTTTCCAGATGCTCAAAGCGCTTTACATAGTAAAATGGCAAAAGTAGTGCACTATATAGGGAATAGGGTGCCATTTGGGATGTTGTTGTGACTTTTATACAGGTAGGCCTAAAGCAATGTCCCTTCCCTGGCTGAATGTGGCCCCGACATGGCCCCCAGCCACTATATTGTCTGAGTTCTAAATGTATGTACACTGAGTATACAACACATTATGAACACCTGCTTGTTCCATTAAATACACTGACCAGGTGAATCCAAGAGAACGCTTTGATCCATTATTGATGTCAATTGTTAAATCCATCTCAATCAGTGTAGATGAAGGGGAGGAGACAAGTTAAATAATGATATTTAAGTCTGGTGACAATTGAGACAATTGAGATTGGGAAAGACAAAAGATTGAAGTGCCTTTGAACAGGGTATGGTAGTAGGTGCCAGGCGCACCGGTTTGTGTCAAGAACTGCAACACTGCTGAGTTTTTCACATTCAACAGTTTCTTGTGTGCATCACGAATGGTCCACCACCCAAAGGACTTCCTGACAACTTGACATAACTGTGGGAAGCATTGGAGTCAACATGGGCCAGCATCCATGTGGAACGCTTTCGACACCTTGTAGAGTCCATGCCCCGACGAATTGAGGCTGTTCTGAGGGCAATATTAGGAAGGTGTTCTTCGTGTTTCGTATGCTCAGTGTATATCCACTGTGTTCTTGTGACATGCTGTACTTGAAAACACACTATTTTATATGAAATACTAATTCAATAGCCTAATGTATTCAAGCAGGCCTAGGCCCAGAGTAGTACACTAACGGGCCATTTACAATAGGAAGCGGCATAGCTCTTTGAAACATTGGAAGCAATTCACTTTCAATAGAAGGAAAGTGAGAGATGTGGAATGGGCCGTTGGGCGATGCGAGCATGGGCAAGTGAGCTGAACCGGGCCGGACTAAAGTCTGGGAAAGCTGAACTTGATTCGAAACCTCCTCGATATTGAAGCTCACTATAGCTTCCAACCCATACTGGATTGGCTGGCATTGGCTGTTGATACGTAGCACTACCTAGCTGGCTTGTTAGCACCCACACAGGGGCGAGGCTAGCATGGCTAGGCGAGTGCCGCTAGTATAGTGTAAATGGCCGGTCTCGCCGTCAAATCTTGTGGGTTGGTGGGTTGGTGATTGGTGGGTTGGTGATTGGTGGGAGTCTTTGTAGCCTCCTGGCCGACCTGTCAGCTCCTCGCCACGGCAAACAGCATCCCCACGAATTGAACTGAATTGAAATGAATAAATATTGCATTCTGTTTTAAAGTTACATTTCAATTTAATGAAATATTCAAATTGAATATGTATATATTCAGTTTCAATATAATTAAATATCCTAACACAAATACAATTTTTGTTGGCACTGAAATTGCTCCATATTACAGCACTTGTTTATTGAAAACAGACCAGAGACGTACCTGTACTAATGCGCTATCTGTGTCTCCAAACACCTGCGTAAACAGGAGACAGGCCACAAACATGTCACTGAAAAATACTGTCGGATGCAACTGTGTTAAAACCCGATTTCAAAAAGTGTACAGTAAGTGTATATTTTGCATTTGTGAAATTATTTTGATGTGATATGAAAGTAGGGTGCTTTACATTTATAGAGCATTTGGCTGTTTTGGCTTCTAGAGCCAATGCACCACAAAACAGAGTGTATTCATCAGTGTTTTAACACACTGTTTATCTTTTCTTTCGCCAGCGTGTGGAAGCATTGCTTTGCCATGTTCATCCCCTCTGGTGTCTTTACTCTCTGTGCCAACTACCAAAGGGTTTACAGTACACTCTCTCTCTCTCTCACACACACACACACACACCAACACACTCCCCCTCTCTCTCTCCCTCTCGTTGTTGTAACGCCCAGGCCTGGGTTTACAGGCTGGAGCGTTTTGGGTTCATTTTGGTTTAGGGGTTTTCACAGTTCTATGGTGTCTAGTTCTATGTTGGATTAATGGTTCCCAATTAGAGGCAGCGAGTCTCGTTGCGTTATTATTAAATCATGTATTCTGGCTACATCGCTGCGTCTTGGTCTGTCCGTCCGGAAGATAATCATGACAGAATAACCCACCGGTGGGTTATTCTGTCACCGGTGGGTTATTCTGTCACCGGTGGGTTATTCTGTCATGATTATCTTCCGGACGGACAGACCAAGACGCAGCGATGTAGCCAGAATACATGATTTAATAATAACGCACGGGACAGAACGAAAACAAAACAATAAACGAAGAAACAGACGTGAGCCCTAACGCTAAATCCTAAACACGAACACAGAACTCTAAACCTAAACATGAATGGCGAAATCTAAGTGAACACGATGAAACCTAACTAGACATGACTGTAGAAACCTAACTAGACAAGAACCCGACCGAACACGAAAAGCCTAACATAAACATGACATGAACAATAACCCACGAAACTAAGGTGCAATTCCCAAACATATAAATGGTTCCCAATTAGAGACAACGAGACTCGCTGCCTCTAATTGGGAACCATTAATCCAACATAGAACTAGACACCATAGAACTGTGAAAACCCCTAAACCAAAATGAACCCAAAACGCTCCAGCCTGTAAACCCAGGCCTGGGCGTTACAGTTGTACCACACACATACACACCATTAGAAATCACCTGTCACCCCCATGTCAGCCACCTATGTCAGTGTTTCGCCTATATTCATTTAGCAGTATTTTCTTTATATCTATCATTTTTGGGATAGTAAAGTTTTCCGTATCAACTTAAATGACTAATACCAGATATAAATGATGTAGAAAATAAAATGGATCTGTAAATATGTTTTTATCAGATCATCTTTGAGAACTAACAACCACCAGAATAAAAACTACACAGTCAGGGAGAATCTAAAGTAAAAAGAAAATATGTCATGGCATTGGTCTCCATTGGTTTTGTTATAATGTTTGAGTCACTCAGATAGCATAAGAACACGACACAAGCCATTGCAAAATGTGTAGAAATGCAGGAAATTGGCTTTAAAGTAACTGCCAAGTGAAAATCGCACTTTACAAAGTTCGTATTCGGTTAACTCATACCCAAACATTGTTGTTGACTCGTCCTATACCTGTATGTGGCCAAAGCATACATTTAACAACAACAAAAAAAACACTTCAAAAACCCCACCTCAAACAAAATAGTATGATGTAATACTGATAGACATTAAAACCAGTAGGTCGTGGTAGCGCTGACGTCATCCACATATTTCTATTGAAAACTCCAGATGGCGCATGAAGCCGCAAGTATTTCAATTTGAAGCGAGACATATTGCTGAATGGGGCTAAATTCCACAACAAAAAATCGTAACTCAGCAAAGGACTAAGCAAAGCATCATGGTCGATGTAGTCGTTTTCATCCTGCCTGAGAGAGTCAACCCAATGCTGCTAGATGACATCGGTGTCAATACCGGATATGACGTGTAAAGAGGGTGCGAGACTCCTCATAGCCCACCCATCGTGATTGGTCTGTGTCAGCACATGGTCCTGTGTGATGACAAATTTAGTAGTCAGAATGGATCACTATCTAATTAATTATCTCGATTTGTTTGCGAACTTTAAAATAATTCACTGTGGTGATCGAACTTGATCATAATAAACACATTTTAGAGCCCAAAACGACCTTCCCACAAAAAAATGTTGGGCCGTTCTGCCGATCATAATTTACATAGGCTTTCTAGGGCAGACCAGGGCTTTTGGCACCGCTGGTGACTTCACACTCCAGACCGGACACTGGGGGCCTGGTAATACTCCTCAGCAGGATGAGCTGGCCAGTCAGCGGTCTAGAGGAGGATGAGCTAGCCAGTCTACTTGTGTGAATATTTTTTATGGCCGGTATACGCCCACACCATTCCAACACAGAAAAGCTTATTTTTAACATACCCAATTCCCAACTATTTAACTTATATTGTAAGTAATTGTAGGTCATATTTCATAGAAATCTGGAAACACTGGCAGTTACTTTAAAACAGCAATATTTTGTCTCTGAGGCAAAAAGGAGGGACTCTAAAATCGCTATTGGCCACACCCCCCCATGCTAACCTTGCCACCGCTGCATACAACATCCTAGGGGAAACACTGTTATGCCATTGTGTGTGATTTCATTAGTGCGATTCAGATTTGTATCATTAAGTCTGGTGGTCAGCTTTGTGTATGTGTGTGTGTGTGTGAGAGCTTTGTGGGGATATGTGTGTGTGGAGAGGGGTTGGGTGGGCTTATCCAAAACTCCTGCTGTCGGTTTAATCCCCCTGGCGTGTGTGTGTGTTTACGTGCCCACACACACGCTGAGACAGTAAACACACACAGATACACACAGTATTTAGTATGTCAGTGTGTCAGAGGGTTTTTAAACACCCCCCTTTCAGTCAAGGCCTACCTGTCAACCATGCAGTAGGAATAGCCAGGCTGAAACCACTTACCTAATTGTATTTGTGTGTTGGGAGTCAAAATACAATTATTTATTTTGGGAGAGTATCTTGTATGGACATGATGTATTGGTCTTTATCTCTACTGCAAGTTCGTTTTGTATGACCCGGTGTCCCGGGTGTGGAGATTTCATTTAAGGATCAATGAAATTGTCTAATTAAGCAATAATTTTAGGTGGTGTGGTATTTGGCCAATATGCCACTATTGCCTGGATTCAGCCCTTAGCCGCGGCCAATATGCCACGGAGTGCCTGGATACAGCCCTTAGCCGTGGTACATTGGCAATATACCACAAACCCGTGAGGTGCCTTATTGCTATTATAAACTGGTTACCAACGTAATTAGAGCAGTAAAAATACATGTTTTGTCATACCCATGGTATAGGGTCTGTTATAAACTGGGTGGTTTGAGCCCTGAATGCTGATTGGCTGACAGCCTTGGTATATCAGACGCATATGACAAAAAAAATATATTTTTACTGGTATAATTACATTGGTAACCAGTTTATAATAGCAATAAGGCACCTCAGGGTTTGTGGTATATGACCAATAAACCACAGCTACAGGCTGTGTCCATAAGAACAGCCCTGTGGTATATTGGCCATATACCACACCCACTCGTGCGTTATTGCTTAAACATACCACGGCTTTCAGCCAATCAGCATTCAGTGCTCGAACCACCCAGTTTATAATGTACAATAGAAAATATCCCCATTGGCCTCCACTTCTTGGTTGACAGACAAACTTTCCAATAGCAAGGAAGGAGGCGGGATTTCAAATATCTTCTCGGAGAGAGGTTCACGGACAGTGGACCTCTGCGCTCGGTTGGGTGCTGAAAATATGTAACGGCTTCGGGTAACCTCCAGTACAATCTACCTGCCGAGATCGTTCGTGTCTTGGATTAAAAACGCCTAGCCGTTTTCTAGACAAATGCACCGGAGGCCTCGACCAGTGGAAACGAACAGCTTTGGACACTTCTCTTTTAGGCGTCTCCTGTACCGTCGTGGAGAAGGACGATGTAGCCATCTAGCCAAACTGCTAACACTGTGGTGAGAGGACCCCAGCAACAAAACTTCGTATGGACATTTAAAACGGTGATCTATCTACGGTTATCAATCCATCATTAACGGAGGACATTCAACCGTTTTTTTCGGAGGGGGGATTTATTCACTCAAGGAGTCGGTGTGAATCCACATAGCTAACGTTACAGGTAAATGGCTAGCCAGGTTTGTCAAAATGCTGTTGTGGAAATGTTACTGTAGCTAGCTGGCTAAAGGTGGTATCCAACGGTAGCTGGCTAAAGGTGGTATCCAACGGTAGCTGGCTAAAGGTGGTATCCAACGGTAGCTGGCTAAAGGTGGTATCCAACGGTAGCTGGCTAAAGGTGGTATCCAACGGTAGCTGGCTAAAGGTGGTATCCAACGGTAGCTGGCTAAAGGTGGTATCCAACGGTAGCTGGCTAAAGGTGGTATCCAACGGTAGCTGGCTAAAGGTGGTATCCAACGGTAGCTGGCTAAAGATGGTATCCAACGGTAGCTGGCTAAAGGTGGTATCCAACGGTAGCTGGTTAAAGGTGGTATCCAACGGTAGCTGGCTAAAGGTGGTATCCAACGGTAGCTGGCTAAAGGTGGTATCCAACGGTAGCTGGCTAAAGGTGGTATCCAACGGTAGCTGGCTAAAGGTGGTATCCAACGGTAGCTGGCTAAAGGTGGTATCCAACGGTAGCTGGCTAAAGGTGGTATCCAACGGTAGCTGGCTAAAGGTGGTATCCAACGGTAGCTGGCTAAAGGTGGTATCCAACGGTAGCTGGTTAAAGGTGGTATCCAACGGTAGCTGGCTAAAGGTGGTATCCAACGGTAGCTGGCTAAAGGTGGTATTCAACGGTAGCTGGTTAAAGGTGGTATCCAACGGTAGCTGGCTAAAGGTGGTATCCAACGGTAGCTGGCTAAAGGTGGTATTCAACGGTAGCTGGTTAAAGGTGGTATCCAACGGTAGCTGGCTAAAGGTGGTATCCAACGGTAGCTGGCTAAAGGTGGTATCCAACGGTAGCTGGCTAAAGGTGGTATCCAACGGTAGCTGGCTAAAGGTGGTATCCAACGGTAGCTGGTTAAAGGTGGTATCCAACGGTAGCTGGCTAAAGGTGGTATCCAACGGTAGCTGGCTAAAGGTGGTATCCAACGGTAGCTGGTTAAAGGTGGTATCCAACGGTAGCTGGTTAAAGGTGGTATCCAACGGTAGCTGGCTAAAGGTGGTATCCAACGGTAGCTGGTTAAAGGTGGTATCCAACGGTAGCTGGCTAAAGGTGGTATCCAACGGTAGCTGGCTAAAGGTGGTATCCAACGGTAGCTGGTTAAAGGTGGTATCCAACGGTAGCTGGCTAAAGGTGGTATCCAACGGTAGCTGGCTAAAGGTGGTATCCAACGGTAGCTGGCTAAAGGTGGTATCCAACGGTAGCTGGCCAAACGGTGGTATCCAACGGTAGCTGGCTAAAGGTGGTATCCAACGGTAGCTGGCTAAAGGTGGTATCCAACGGTAGCTGGCTAAAGGTGGTATCCAACGGTAGCTGGCTAAAGGTGGTATCCAACGGTAGCTGGCTAAAGGTGGTATCCAACGGTAGCTGGTTAAAGGTGGTATCCAACGGTAGCTGGTTAAAGGTGGTATCCAACGGTAGCTGGTTAAAGGTGGTATCCAACGGTAGCTGGTTAAAGGTGGTGTCCAACGGTAGCTGGTTAAAGGTGGTGTCCAACGGTAGCTGGTTAAAGGTGGTGTCCAACGGTAGCTGGTTAAAGGTGGTATCCAACGGTAGCTGGCTAAAGGTGGTGTCCAACGGTAGCTGGCTAAAGGTGGTGTCCAACGGTAGCTGGTTAAAGGTGGTGTCCAACGGTAGCTGGTTAAAGGTGGTGTCCAACGGTAGCTGGTTAAAGGTGGTGTCCAACGGTAGCTGGTTAAAGGTGGTGTCCAACGGTAGCTGGCTAAAGGTGGTATCCAACGGTAGCTGGCTAGGTAGCTCAAACGCTCAGGTGTTGCCACCTAGCTAGTACAGTTTCCTATCGAGCTAGTAGTTAGTTAGTCACCAGAAATGTCTAACTGGCTAGCAAAATATCTACTCCATTCCTGTACCACCTGAAGCCATCTACATTTTACAGGGGCGGTTAGATAGTTATAGACAGTTAACTAATGACTTGACTAACGTTACCAAACGTTACCGTAACCGACTCTCAACTAACACTGTAGACAGTAACGTTCATGTCTATATTATTTTCGGGGCAAAGTTATTGAATCGGAGTCGACGGTCCATACAGCCAACCATACGTCGATATGAGTCTTAACTAATATGTATTAGGTAACTAATATGTATTAGGGTTAACCTCAAACGAGTTGTGGTTTAGGGTGTCATCTCGAGTCGAGCAAAGACCGGGCCGTCAGAACACAGCGGGCTGTGCCGCCGCGTCGACCCCAGCTTTGAAGGTATCTTTTCTCAACCGAGACAGGACAGTGAGTTCGGGGATCCGTTTTGAGGCCTATACGAGAGAGAGAGAGAGAGAGAGACCGCAGCGATACACACCCCAAAAATAGACGGAATGGGTTTGTCAAAGAGAATGAGAAAGGGTTTAAATCATATCGCTTTTTTCTTCTTCACTGAACGTGAACAAAAACGAACCTTTTCGATCGGTTGACGATGCTTCCGTGTATCACCGATTTAGTAAACGCAGAATTGTGTATAGCCTACCTACCCATTTTTATATTATCCAACCATTTGTCAGCCTTTATGGGTTTTCAGACTACATGAATGGAATATTTCGCTACGCCCAGGTGTGCCAATATAATCGTGGGATTACATGAGGCTCAATGCCTGTGTGTGTCAAACCATACACACAATTTTTCCAAGTCCAAAATAATTCAAGTTTGTGATTTAACTCCTTTCACTGATATTGTCCACCTCATAATGTCAAATCACATGCTGCACAAAGGCCTATCCCGTGGCAGACCAGATACCAACCTGTAGTTTTGTGTGGGGGTGTTGCCTAGCCCTAGTAGCACATGCCTGCATAGCTTGTGTGGTAACACTTGACAGGGGATCCTGTTGAGGACTGAACACATGATTGTCATCTCCCCTTCAGCTATTTAGATGGTATTTGTTCCTTCACATACACAGGGCTTGCATGTGTGTTTCTGCAGGCAGGGTCCACCTTGAAACTTGGGAAGTTTGCAGGATAAAGGTTGGATACGATGCAAATGAGTTGTGAGGTCACAGTAAAATCCTCCCTGTAAGGGAATATAGAAGGTACATGTATCAAACACAAGGAGATGAGAGGAAGCTATTCAAGAGTATTGGGTTTCAACTAGCTTCTATAACCACAACGGTCAGATTCCACAACATCAACATTGGCTAATGTGCTTTTTGGTCTTAATTTAAGGTCAGGGTTAGGCACAAGGTTAGCAGTGGGGTTAGGTTTAAAATAGGATCGGGTGGGTGGTTTTTTTTGACTGTATGGCTATAGAAGATATGAACTACCCTACAGCTCTACTCATCATGAATCAAACAAAAGCAGATGAGGAGCTGAAGCTATTCAAGAGTATTGGGACACATCCGATCCTCACCTGCATTCTGATGAATGGGGACTGAATGATACACTCGGGGAGTGAACAGCTGTACTCATGTGTGCCGCTGCCAGCGGATTCCAGGCTCCGGGCGCGACGACTCGCTCTGGGCTGCAGACCTCTGCAAACCCCGTCAATGATGATACGCACGCAGAACCCATTTGAATGCAAATGTATGCACTTCTCGTCAGCTGCCCCCTGGTCCAGGAGAAGTTGTTAGTGGTGGTGATTAATGTATTACGCTAACCAGGCTTCCATACAACCTTTTTTATGTGAGGTAAAGTCCATGTTGCATATAACATGTCTCTACAGGCCTGATGGGAACAGCACATTTTTGTCGGTGAACTTTTCAAATGCCGAAAAAATCAAAACACGCCAGACAAGGTGGGATCTTTTTGTGTCTGTGAAATTAATGATGTAAGAAATGGCGGTGGAAATGCCTTTATGCAGAAATACTGATATAATAACCATCATATCGAAGTAAACGTGGAGTCGCGTGATGATATTTGGGACGAAAGCAGTTTATTAGGTCGCAGATGAACTAAATGATGAACTTCACAGCGGTGGTGCACGTGATGAGCTTGATGCTCCTGTCTTATTCTGCTGACATAATTGATGCTTGACTGCGGTTGGACAAATATAAATAATCCGCTATTTTGTCTATAAATAGTCTCGTCATGTAGGCTATACAATACCTGCACAGTATCTGCTAGCTGGCTATTGGTTGGAGCGCACGTGCCAAGACCAGAGGAGGGGACATTGGCTATATAGCGCAATTTATTTTGTCACAAAACCATCAGTAGAGTTGAAAATGGGTTTCCAATCACATTTAACTTTTTATTCGGTGTATGGGAATTTAACCGCAAAAGTTATTTTTAGTGGGAAATATGGCTGGTGGGGAAAATGCGCATATTGTTTTTATGCAGATTTTTGAATATTCTGATGGAAACCTAGCTAGTAAAGAGAGGAGCCAGTGCCAACAGTCGTGGCCGGCAGGGCGCTTTTGGAAGCAGGAAACACTCATTGTGTTCATGAGTGTACTCAACTGCCTTGTTTGTCTATGTGTATTGTATCTCACATTATACACTCATTCTTTCCACCTAACCTCAGTGTTTTGTTTGTCATCGGTTCACTTCTGTGTCAAGGCCCCCATTCCACAGCATCCGGGGCAGCTTTTTTTTTTTCTACACGATTACGGTAGAAAAGCATAAGAGAAAATAATATACATTTTAATTGTCTTATTATTTGCTATTGTAACGGTTAATCTGGAGACTGTGGTCATTTGGCTGGTCAATTACCATCATCCAAAATTCCATCACCGTCACAGCCCTACTCAGATCGTAAGTATATTTTATTACAAGAATGAACTGTAGGACTTTGGTTTGTCAGTTGTGTAGATTGTTTTAAGCACCAGATGTAGTGTGACAGTCAAGGGGTGTTTTCTGAATGAATAAATTAATGTAATCCATTGATCCCCATGGGGAAGGTCATGTAAATGGCAAGGAATGCTGGCTGAACATGTAGACAGAGAGATAGGGAGTTCAATGTCCCTGAGCAATGAGGGCATGTAGCCTAGAGACAGATGCACAGCTGTTGTGCACACACATACACGTTTCCCAAAGAATGCTGGCTGACAATGTAGAGACAGAGAGATAGGGAGTTCAAAGCCTCTGAGCATTGAGGGCATGTAGCCTAGAGACAGACACACAGCTGTTGTTCACACACATACACATTTCCCCTTACGGGGTGACAACACACACCGTTGCATCCAATTACATTGTTCCCCGCTGAGTGTGATGATGTAGGTGAGCATGCCCTACAAGGAAGGCATCAGCTTGTTTTACCCAGCAGCCAACTGGAAAGAAGAAGAAGTGATGTTGATCATTAGCTAATCCTCGTGGAATCTGACTGTCAGAATAGGCTAGCTCTCTGTTTCAGTCTCTCCCTCTCAGCTGTCATCTGTGTCAGTCTTCAAAGCATTTCCTCGCCTTCTCAGAACACATTGGCGGAGAAGGCCTGAGGGGAGGTACCTTGGATCTTCTCCCCTCCAATGTGATTTGAGAACGGTGAGGAAAGACGAATTGAGAAAAATTCCCAGATGAAGCAACTAGTTTGTTGGTTGAGTCAGTGGGAGGTCCTCCACAGCTAGGTCAATGGTCCAGAAGTCGAGACTTCTCCTGGACAGTGGACACCAGAGAGAGAGAGAGAGACACTAGAGACTTGAACACAGGCCCGGTTAGAAGAATACTTATAAAATGCATCATTGATTCCTTGAAGTTTGATGACAGGTTTAACACGATTATGGTAGAAAAGCATAAGTGAAGTTTTGGGCCATTCCTCTTTACAAAACTGTTTCAGTTCAGCAATATTCTTGTGATGTCTGGTGTGGACCGCTCTATTAAGGTCATGCCACTGCATCTCAATCGGGTTGAGGTCAGGACTCTGACTGGGCCACTCCAGAAGGTGTATTTTCTTCTGTTGAAGCCATTCTGTTGTTCATATACTTCTGTGTTTTGGGTTGTTGT
Organism: Brachymystax lenok tsinlingensis; assembly: GCA_030435695.1. Taxonomy (NCBI): domain Eukaryota; kingdom Metazoa; phylum Chordata; class Actinopteri; order Salmoniformes; family Salmonidae; genus Brachymystax; species Brachymystax lenok. The sequence goes on from CM059810.1 coordinate 47,273,710, forward strand.
CCTGTTGCATCACCCAACTTCTGTTGAGCTTCAATTGGCGGACAGATAGCTTAACATTCTCCTGCAAAATGTCTTGATAAACTTGGGAATCCATTTTTCCATCGATGATAGCAAGCTGTCCAGGCCCTGAGGCAGCAAAGCAGACCCAAACCATGATGCTCCCTCCACCATACTTTACAGTTGGGATGAGGTTTTGATGTTGGTGTGCTGTGCTTTTTTTTCTCCACACATAGTGTTGTGTGTTCCTTCCTTCCTTCCAAACAACTCAACTGTAGTTTCATCTGTCCACAGAATATTTTGCCAGTAGCGCTGTGGAACATCCAGATGCTCTTTTGCGAACTTAAGACGTGCAGCAATGTTTTATTTGAACAGCAGTGGCTTCTTCCGTGGTGTCCTCCCATGAGCACCATTCTTGTTTAGTGTTTTACGTATCGTAGACTCGTCAACAGAGATGTTGGCATGTTCCAGAGATTTCTGTAAGTCTAGCTGACTCTCTAGGATTCTTCTTAACCTCATTGAGCATTATGCGCTGTGCTCTTAGGTACACTTAGGTTGGAGTCATGAAAATTTGTTTTTCAACCACTCCACAAATTTCTTGTTAACAAACTATAGTTTTGGCAAGTCGGTTAGGACATCTACTTTGCGCATGACACAAGTAATTTTTCCAACAATTGTTTACAGACAGATTATTTCACTTATAATTAATTGTATCACAATTCCAGCGGGTCAGAAGTTTACATACACTAAGTTGACTGTGCCTTTAAACAGCTTGGAATATTCCAGAAAGTTATGTCATGGCTTTCGAAGCTTCTGATAGGCTAATTGACATCATTTGAGTCAATTGGAGGTGTACCTGTGGATGTATTTCAAGGCCTACCTTCAAACGCAGTGCCTCTTTGCTTGACATCATGGGAAAATCAAAAGAAATCAGCCAAGACCTCAGAAACAAATTGTAGACCTCCACAAGTCTGGTTCATCCTTGGGAGCAATTTCCAAACACCTGAAGGTACCACGTTCATCTGTACAAACAATAGTACGCAAGTATAAACATCATGGGACTACGCAGCCGTCATACCGCTCAGGAAGGAGACCCGTTCTGTCTCTTAGAGATTAACGTTCTTTGGTGTGAAAAGTGCAAAATCAATCCCAGAACAACAGCAAAGGACCTTGTGAAGATGCTGGAGGAAACAGATACAAAAGTATCTATATCCACAGTAAAACGAGTCCTATATCGACATAACCTGAAAGGCCGCTCAGCAAGGAAGAAGCCACTGCTCCAAAACCACCATAAAAAAGCCAGGCAAAAAGCCGGGCAATAAATTGCAATTTCCGTACTGAAAGACGCCTAAGACAGCGCTACAGGGAGACAGGCCGGACAACTGATCGTCCTCGCAGTGGCAGACCACGTGTAACAACACCTGCACAGGATCGGTACATCCGAACATCACATCTGCGGGACAGGTACAGGATGGCAACAACAACTGCCCGAGTTACACCAGGAACGCACAATCCCTCCATCAGTGCTCAGACTGACCACAATAGGCTGAGAGAGGCTGGACTGAGGGCTTGTAGGCCTGTTGTAAGGCAGGTCATCACCAGACATCACCGGCAACGTCACCTATGGGCGCAATCCCACCGTCGCTGGACCAGACAGAAGTGGCAAAAAGTGGTCTTCTTTGATGAGTCGCAGTTTTGTCTCACCAGGGGTGATGGTCGGATTCGCGTTTATCGTTGAAGGAATGAGCGTTACACTGAGGCCTGTAATCTGGAGTGGGATCAATTTGGAGGTGGAGGGTCCATCATGGTCTGGGACGGTGTGTCACAGCATCATCGGACTGAGCTTGTTGTCATTGCAGGCAATCTCAACGCTGTGCGTTTACAGGGAAGACATCCTCCTCTCTCATGTGGTACCCTTCCTGCAGGCTCATCCTGACCCTCCAGCATGACAATGCCACCAGCCATACTGCTCGTTCTGTGTGTGATTTCCTGCAAGACAGGAATGTCAGTGTTCTGCCATGGCCAGCGAAGAGCCCGGATCTCAATCCCATTGAGCACGTCTGAGACCTGTTGGATGGAGAGTGAAGGCTAGGGCCATTCCCCCCAGAAATGTCTGGGAACTTGCAGGTGCCTTGGTGGAAGAGTGGGGTAACATCTCACAGCAAGAACTGGCAAATCTGGTGCAGTCCATGAGGAGGAGATGCACTGCAGTACTTAATGCAGCTGGTGGCCACACCAGATACTGACTGTTACTTTTGATTTTCACCCCCCCTTTGTTCAGGGACACATTTTTCCATTTCTGTTAATCAGATGTCTGTGGATCTTGTTCAGTTTGTCTCAGTTGTTGAATCTTATGTTCATACAAATATTTAAGTTTTGCTGAAAATAAACGCAGTTGACAGTGAGAGGATGTTTCTTTTGTTTGCCGAGTTTGTGTGTGTGTGTATATAATCTCTATATACCAGTCAAAAGTTTGGACACCTACTCATTCAAGGGTTTTTTATTTTATTTTGTACTATTTTCTACATTGTAGAATAATAGTGAAGACATCAAAACTATGAAATAACACATATGGAATCATGTAGTAACCCAAAAAACTGTTAAACAAATCAAAATATATTTTTCGCTGCATAATGCTGTGGCAGCCATGCTGGTTAAGTGTGCCTTGAATTCTAAATAAATCACTGACAGTGTCACCAGCAAAGCACTATCACACTACTTCCTCCATGCTTCACGGTGGGAACCACACATGCGGAGATCATCCGTTCACCTACTCTGCGTCTCACAAAGACACAGCAATTGGAACCAAAGATCTCATATTTGGACCTATCAGACCAAAGGACAGATTTCCACTGGTCCATTGCTCGTGTTTCTTGGCCCAAGCAAGTCCAAGTTTCTCTTCTTCTTATTGGTGTCCTTTAGTAGTGGTTTCTTTGCAGCAATTCGACCATGGAGGCCTGATTCACGCAGTCTCCTCGGAACAGTTGATGTTGAGATGTGTCTGTTACTTGAACTCTGTGAAGCATTTATTTGGGCTGCAATTTCTGAGGCTGGTAACTCTAATGAACTTATCCTCTGCAGCAGATGTAACTCTGGGTCTTCCTTTCCTGTGGCGGTCCTCATGAGAGCCAGTTTCATCATAGCGCTTGATGGTTTTTGCGACTGCACTTGAAGGAACTTTCAAAGTTCTTGACATTTTCCAGATTGACTGACCTTCATGTCTTAAAGTAGTGATGGACTGTCATTTATCTTTGCTTATTTGAGCTGTTCTTTCCATAATATGGACTTGGTATTTTACCAAATAGGGCTACCTTCTGTGTACCACCACTACCTTGTCACAACACAACTGATTGGCTCAAACGCATTAAATTCCAAATAAATAAATTCCACAAATGTAGCTTTTTTTAACAAGGCACACCTGTTAAGTGAAATGCATTCCAGTTGACTACCTCATGAAGCTGGTTGAGAGAATGCCAAGAGTGTGCCAAGCTGTCATCAAGGCAAAGGGTGGCTATTTTAAATATAAATATATTTGGATACTACATGATTCCATATGTGTTATTTAATAGTTTTGATGTCTTCACTATTGTTCTACAATGTAGACAATAGTAAAAAAATTGAGTAGGTTTGATTGAGTAGGTTTGTCCACACTTTTGGCTGGTACTGTATATATAACAATCTCAGTCCGTCTGTGGTCACGTTAGAGTATCTAGTCATTTCCCAGCACCTGGTACCCGCTAGTCCTCATCAGATGGTTACATACCTTTTACGCTGTAGAGGAGAAGAGTACGTATTGTTGGTCGTTCATGAAAGGTTCTGATTGCATATCTCCTTGACAACCCCAGAAATGAGGTGGAAGCAGGCAGGACGGAGCACAGCAGTGAGTCATATTGTGTGTCTGTGCTTCTGTTTCTCCCCACGGCAGTGGGGTTAGGCAATCATCCACACTCATGTCCTCTCTCTGTGTCTCTCTCTCTCTCTCTGTGTGTGTGCTCATTTTTCCCACTATGTGTAATCTTTCTCTAGATCTCAGCACAATGACAGTCTAGGCAGAGAGAGATTTTTGCTGGCAAGATTTCTACTGCTACAGGCTAACCATCTATTTTGTGTCCCACATGGCTCCCTATGTAGAGCACTACTTTTTACCAGGGCCCATAGGGTTGTGCACTTTCTAGGGAGTAGGATGCCATCTGGAACACAGCCTATATCAGTATCCATTCTGTGTCCCAATACTCCTAGGATAGCATCTGTTTCACTCAGATAACCATTAGTCTGAGTGATACAAGCTGGTCTTCTCTCTCTTACCAGTAAGGCCAGAGGTGTTCCCGACCATGTGAACTGACTAGGAAAAACTCTGGGCCTTATTTATATGGCTATAACTAGCTAGCGCCGTGGTTTTTCCTTGGTCTGGTCGGAAAACTCCTGGTCCGCCTACCTACCTACATGATGATGAAGGAAAGGAGATGAGGATGAGGTTAATGAATACGATTGGGACGTAGCCCAAAGCAGAGCAGAGGTCTATATATTTTACAAATTCGATTGGAATTTAACACAAAGCAGAGGAGAAGTTTATATGTTACAGACATACTAGCGATAAAAAAAAAAAGACCGGATAGTAACAGTCTTTCCATCCTCTTATGTTGGAGATGTAGATTCCAGAAGGAGAATGAGAGAGGAATCAGTCATAGATACGTCCAGAATTAACAGTTAGGGTTAGGCTTACTATCCAAGGAGACGGATCGGGGGGTGAGGCCTTGCGACAGACTAGCGTCCTGTCTTAGGGGGGTGTACTTATACCTCAAGATGCCTCCCACTACAGAAACAGGAGATATCGCCGTTCTGGCTCGTAAGAGGCTTACTTGGGCTGTGTCCCAAATTAGCACCCTAGTTCCTTTTATAGTACACTACCTTTGACCAGGGCCCTATAGTAAAAAAGAAGAAGATGGGGCCCAGATGAAAGGTAGTGCGCTATAAAGGAAGCGGCGGTGCCATTTGAATGATTCCGGTCATCAGTCTGTCTGTCACCGTCACTTCCAGTCTCTGCATAGCTGAGCCTGATCTCTATAGGCATGTCCCCTATGAGTCAGCCTGTGTAGAACTACGTCACCCTAATAAGTCCAGACCTGGCCGGCGTAAGAGGCGGGCACATTGGAGAAAAACGTTTTAAAAGCGTTGTGCAATGGAACCGTTTTTATTGGTCTATAGTTCAGTTAGTCCCTCCCCTGTTTTGTCTGTTTTTCTTCTGTTTGGCGCCTAATGATTACGACCCTGGGAAGGATGGCACAACGTGACCGGTGTCGAGTGGACTACTTCTACTGTCGAAAGGGGAGCTAGGGAGCGCCTGATTGGTCGAGTAACGGACAATTCAATCCAATGCAATTTAAAGCACTTTTGAGATTGAGGACAAAATGCTAAGCCACTATAAATGCAGATTCTTTCCACGAGTCGTGATGTTTCCGCTCTGACAAGGACTTCGGACTCCGTGGTGGTGGGGCGAAATTCCTGAGTCTGAATGGAGCTTGATCTCAGGTGCTGCATTTCATCCCGGTCTTCTCACCTAATGTGGTGTACACGGGGCTGTGTTCTGGAGAACGTCTTTCAACAGAGGAGGTAGGCCTTCTGGGGGGGAAAAAACACGACAAAATGAGCGCTGTTATTGTGCAAGTTGTATCGTCTGTCTCGAAGAGCGCGCTCTCATTTCCTTCCAGCCGCGTTGTCCTTCGCAGGCCCAGACACACAATCACAGTCACTCGCATTCACTCAGTCTCACTCGTACGTTCACCATTCACACCCTCTAACATTGGTTGTGTCTGAATGGCACATGGGGGGGGTCCCAGGTTATAGGGCTCAACTCCCATTGAGTTGGCTAATTATGAAAACCGTCATCTCTCAACACCTTGTCAAGCGCTGTTTCGAGACGAGGGACAGGACATTTTTATGTATCTTATCTATTTTTGTTCTCACACTCTTATCAGATGAATCCCTGGAGGGCTAACGGAATATCTGCCAGACCGAATCGCACACCTTGTTGTTATGGATTCGTTTTTAGGATTCAGAATGATTGCTGGCCGAGAGGAGGAAAAAAAAATATATTTCCCACAGACACACTCACGGTTGATGAACTCACTCGCGGGCACACACACAGTGACAACAGCAGATAACTTTCCACAGCAGAAGCAAGGTGAACAACGGAAGCATTCCTGCTAGACTAGTTGGTGCTCGACGTTGAATGCTGTTTGTTTACGATGAAGTCCCATGCATAGAATTGGCTGTGGTTCATGATGGAGCTAAACACGTGTCTGTCTCTGTCTCTGTCTCTGTCTCTGTCTCTGTCTCTGTCTCTCTCTCTCTCTCTCTCTCTCTCTCTCTCTCTCTCTCCCCCCCCCCCTTCTAGGAGCTGTATCCCACCAGACATGTCTGACTAAGGAGAGGAAGAGGAGGATCACCAGTGACAACACAGCGGGGGTGGAGAGAGAGCGACCGTGATTTTTGGAAAACCTGTTGGATTTAAATTATCTTTATTACAGATTATCACACTGCTCTCCTAACTGCCACCCTCCCCCTTCACACACACGCTCACTCACTCACACTCACACAGACGTAGAGACAGACACAAACAGAATCACACACTGACTCAGACAGTAGAGACGGATAGACAGAGACTTAACACCGTTAGACACACACACAGAATCACACACACTCCTCTAGAAGTAGCCCTAGAGAGTCACATAAACATCTCAGACACGCACTCCGAGACTCAGTCGGTTCTCAGGGTTCGTGGTGGGAGGGTATGCCCCCCCTCTCGTTGCACTCCGCTGGGGGACGGAAGTAGAGGAATGGCCCTGGGGGAATGGCTGGCTGGCTGCCTCGCTCAGTGAGACGGAGGCTTATGTAACGAACAGCCCTCCTCATCCTCTCCTTGGCTAGCTAACACAGCTGGGCCTTGAGTCTACAAACACTGGGGAGGAACTCATCAGCCCCCACTAGGGAATACAGCTCCAGCTTCTAATCTTCAACCCCCACTAGGGAATACAGTTTCCAGCTTCTAATCTTCAGCCGCCACTAGGGAATACAGCTTCCAGCTTCTATTCTTCAGCCCCCACTAGGGAAAACAGCTTCCAGCTTCTATTCTTCAGCCCCCACTAGGGAATACAGCTTCCAGCTTCTATTCTTCAGCCCCCACTAGGGAATACAGCTTCCAGCTTCTAATCTTCAGCCCCCACTAGGGAATTCAGCTTCCAGCTTCTATTCTTCAGCCCCCACTAGGGAATACAGCTTCCAGCTTCTAATCTTCAGCCCCCACTAGGGAATTCAGCTTCCAGCTTCTATTCTTCAGCCCCACTAGGAATACAGCTTCCAGCTTCTAATCTTCAGCCCCACTAGGAATTCAGCTTCTATTCTTCAGCCCCCACTAGGGAATACAGCTTCCAGCTTCTAATCTTCAGCCCCACTAGGGAATACAGCTTCCAGCTTCTATTCTTCAGCCCCCACTAGGGAATACAGCTTCCAGCTTCTATTCTTCAGCCCCCACTAGGGAATACAGCTTCCAGCTTCTAATCTTCAGCCCCCACTAGGGAATTCAGCTTCCAGCTTCTATTCTTCAGCCCCCACTAGGGAATACAGCTTCCAGCTTCTAATCTTCAGCCCCCACTAGGGAATACAGCTTCCAGCTTCTAATCTTCAGGCCTTCATCCTTCCTCTCTGGGTTCAACTTCACATTGCTTTTTAATTATTATTTTTTGAATCCTTTTTATTTCAACCATTTTTCAAGAGGATCTTTAAGGGTGTTTTGGATATGTGTACCCTCACGGACACCTCCAGGTTACAGGGACACACACAATTTGACCTGTGTACACGTCTTCTTCGACACACACCTGTAGCAGGTGGGATCGACCACTGAGACTTCCTGCTTCTCTCCCATTGGCTCAGGGATGCCCCGACCAGGAAGAACAAAGTCTGAGAGTCCGTCTACAAGCACATTGGCGT